>BQNB010037208.1:0-25543 GCA_026074375.1 Tanacetum coccineum | reverse complement strand
TGTTTTGAGCAGAAAGAATGAGTGCAAAAGGTGAGAAAATGTTAGGGGAATAGTCCAGTATTTATAGGACAAGGAGGAGCAGGGTCTATGACTGGCCCCCTTAAATAGGGTGCCGGCCCCCTTATAATTAAGGGGGCCGCCCGTGTAATTAAGGGGGCCGCCCTTATTCAGACGCTCCCCATTTTGTCCTATTCAGGGGAGGTGGTTTCTGGACCTTTTCTAGTCGTTTTAGGTTCGAAAATTTGAAATTCAAAATGTTTATTTTGAATAAAACATTTCTTTTAAATGTAGAAAATGTTTTGTGATGTTTTATAAAAGTTTACAACAATTTATAAAAGATTCCTTTGATCATAAAATGCATTAAGCATTTGTTTATTCATACCTTGAAGTGATATAATTTTGAAATAAATATTTACTACTAATTACTTGTTTATGTTTTAATTTAATGTTTTTATATTTTGTGATTATCAAAATGTAAGGATGTGAAAAATATTAATAATGTTTTTAGGCATTATTTCTATCAACACTTTGGATTTGCTTGCCCTTAAACAAATGACCTCGTAACTAGAAGCACGGAAAACATACACTAGTACCTCATAATATGTGTTTGGATTCTCTCTCTCTTGGTGTATAATAAATTATAAAAATATGGAAATTGAAAAACTAACACTCATTACCTAGTCATAGTATATAAATTACCATATGCTTGATAAATGATCAAACCTCCACCGCTAGATTAAGTACTAATAATCACTATCAAAGAGGTCTTTAAAGGGTTGTGATGTGTAGGTGTAATAGGATACATGGAAACGGAAATGGATATATTTGGGTGGTGACATTTGGGTGAATTTTGGGTGAAGTGGTGAGTTAATTATCTAACGGGAATACACGTTGGTTTGGTTGCTAGTCAAAGACTCTACCACTCGGACAAGATGTATAAATCTACAAAACTCTACATCAAACTCTTTTAATTTTCTTTTCTTGACTCTAAGATGAACACAAAGATAAATAAACAAACAAACAAATGCAAATGGTAGCCCGTACATTTTTTTCTATTTTTTATATTTGTTTCGATTTTTTTCTTTTTCACTTTTTTTCTTTCTTTTTTCATTTTTTATATTTTTTCGTACACTTTTGCCCTACCATTTGCAACATATAATACATCAACGGGGTTTATAGATACACCCTTACACTTGAACTTTTTACAGACTCGATAAGCAAACTAATTTAATGACCCGAATTGGTTGGATCAAAATAACATGGAGCCTATTTGAGAAACATATGGGGGATACTAACTTAACTTTTTTTTCCTATTCTTCCGCGAAATAAATACTATCATGAATCCAAATTGTCCCAAAACAATATATACAAGGATAAGGACTTAGCAACCGTGTACTTTAATAAATAACTAGGGTTTATACAACGATGTACCAAAAACGAGTACATATAGGATTGGCTAAGGTTTTGGGTGTTAGAATTGGTTGTATGTATCGAATTTCAACTACTACATACTTCCAGAATAGTCTATTCAAGAATTCCTAGAAATCCTCTTTCGGTCGTTCCGTAATACATAAATAGAAGAAAAACGAAAAGGATAGGATGAGCTTTAACTAGGGGGATCTCGCACTAAAAATGAGCGCGAAGCAAGGGTGTGGGATAGTTATATAGTCGAGGTAACCGTAATAACAATAACAGATTTAAAACATGGGTTAATCCTAGTGCCACTTATCATTTACCAAATATTATTACTCACTACGCAGTCTCGGGATACATCACTAAAGCAAGTTCTAGAATTTAATATACTATCGGTACACCATATAATTTAATATCAATGCTTAGAGCTCCAAAAAGGCGCCAAAATCACACATGCACATCCATAACGATAGAATAGACATACATGATTGTACATTCTCTAAAGGCGTAAACCTCACAATTTTAAGGATGAATACCAGAATTCTTAAAGATCTAAAGGCGTAAACCTCACAATTTTAGGGGTGAATTCATTTTAAGTAGAAGGGTTTTTTTTGTGCTAGTCGTATAATTTCCTATCAATGAGAAGCTCCAGTACTAAGTTTCACCAGTATGTGTGATGAAATTTTTTAAATTTGGGTCAAAATTACCCTTTAGGCTATGTTTTGATATATTACTTATCATTTTAAGGACAAAGCAAAGACAAATGGTGGAATAGTTTCTAAGGATTTTATTTCCCCCTATACTTATTACAAACATTGTCCCCAATGTTCTACAAAGTACCCATAAATGAATAAAGGGAAAAGAAAAGAGAGCGAAAGAAACTAGTGATCCCCTGGTTTTGCTCAATGATGGAGAAGAAACAATGATCCTGGCCAAATCTTCATCTAAGAATTGTCCACATGAAACTCCTAAGAACTTTCAGGCTTCGTCTCATCAAATATTTCTTGCAAATCAAAGACAAGATGCAAACATACCTAGCATAAAATTGGCGAAATGATAAATATACAACTATATGATTTACGTTTTTGACTCGATGACAAACAAATAATTCAAAGATAGGATGAATTGTGTTAAAATTATTCGTGGTTTCCTACAGATCTTTAAGCAATGTACAAATTCCAAAAATTATGCAAAAATTTAAAATCAAAAATCGAATTTTCCTGTACTGGACTAGGGACATCGTTAGGAAAATCCAGACGCCGTCTCCACATTCTGTAAATAAAAAGTTTTTCTTTCTTCAAAATTTTCTGCACGTATATCTAATAAGTATTTCCTGCAAAATTTTTACTACAAACACCACGAAATTTATTAACACAATCATATGACTCGATCACACAAGACGCAATTTAATCTAGATTATTTATTTGACTTGTTTGAAGACTGGTTCTTATAAACCGGATTTTTCCCCTATACTTATTTTTGTAAAATACCTTTGAATGAGATTAAGACGAAGTTAAAAAAAAGCAAAGCATGATTATAACTATTTTTAAACAATAATAACAAACAATAAAGAATTAAAACACACAATACACCTAAAATGCAAAATTTAAAAGATTGGGTTACCTCCAACAAGCGGATTTGTTTATTAGAGAGTCTTATAGCTAGACTCAGAGTCCTATTCCTTACGCGACTCCTCCTTGGTTTTCACTACGTCTACTACTATTCTCCTTGAGTCTGGTTTGGTATTCGGGTCCTAATTCTAAGCATTCCTTATAGGACCTAGTATCTTACTCATTACATACTCGACTTCTTTTCTCTTATCCTCCTCATTCCAAGGTATACCGATTTCATATTCTCTTTTTCTTCATTTGAAAGTGAGTTATATTGCTCTATTTTATGGGGAATCTTATAGGCAATCTCCTTAACTCCTTTTGTGAGATTCACTACTGCTAATGATGAATCATAAGTTATGTTGGAGAGTTCAACAAAAGGTTTTCCTAAAACAACCTATGATATCCTAGGATCAATCACCGAACTAATGTCCTCTACAATCATGAAATTCGAGACATAAGTAAAGTTCCCCATGAAGATAGACATTCCTCGAACTCTTCCCGTGAAGTTGTTAATTCCACTAGGATTCTTAGAATCTTTCCTAGGTTCAAGTCGGGTTGTCATTATCCAATTATAGCAGCCTCTACTCATAATGTTTAAGGGAGAATCTAGGTTAATATAAGCTCTTTCAATGTGTACGTGTCCTATGTTGCAAAGTATCTTAAGATTTGAGGGGTTTCCTCTTACAATGATAAGATTACTTACAATCATAGACGGGAACGGGGCACTCATTAAGTACTTGTGATATGCTAGCTTGCTCCTAGTCAAAAATTTGTCAAAATGATCTCCCACAAATTCTTCTTCTCCTACGATATCATCATTCTCATCTAACTCTTCATCACTAGGGTATTCGTCATCCTTAATAAGTTCGATGAGCATTGCATCATTATCTTTTTATTTTTTATAAACAACTCTAGAATAAGATGATTGAGTTTTTAAATTCAATGATTCTAGGATTGAATTGAGTTTAAGAACCTTTTTCATTAAGAAAGAGGGTGGGACTTCAGGTGGTGAATTGGTGTTATTTATTTTAAAAGTCGAAACAAGAGGAATTTTAAGAACAAAAACACAAAGAAAAGATAGACTACAAGAAAACTAATAATAAGAAATTAAAATCTTACTTGAAAGGATTCAAGCAAGTAGATCTAAGCTAAATTAAATTTGGAACCTACGATATTCCCCACGCAGCGGCGCCAAAAACTTTGATGAGCGTTATGAAACTCACTTTGGTTTTACAACTCCCTAGGCAGTGTACCTTACTGTTTTAGTTTAGTATAGGCAAGATACAAGGGTTATTATTGTTCTTTAGGGAAATAGGTGATGAAAAGGTCCAAACTAAAAATAACTAAGATCTAGGGGATTTGAGAGAAGATTATTTGTGTGTTTTTTTATTTTATGAAAGCATTGTAAATCTCGAGTTTTAAAGTTGGTTTGTTTTAAACTACTAATTAAACTAAATTAAACTAATTGAGATAAGGGGATTCGTATAATAAGGGAGTAGTGTTTACTTAATCATGTATGATCCTTGGTAGCTTCTCCTAACTCTATTGTTTTGTCACACTTGTGATGTATATGTAAGTTTTTCCTAGATGCATGATGAATTACACGAAAAGGCCGTCTACGATATAAATAACTAGAGCAACACACATGCAAGGTAGTATGAAGAGTATTACATGGACCCTAGTCTAGATATACGCGCTTTAAAAATACTTAAAAGGGATCATCCACATATAGGTAAGGTAGTATGAAGACTATTACTTATGAAATCATGTCTACACAATCATGTCTCCCTAGATCGTACGATTAGAGACTAAACATGCACACACATCAACAAGAAACAATGAAGTTAGGATCTACATACCAATTTACACGCAATCATAAACAAACACTTAAAAGATCTAGCCTAGCATGTTCAAGATAGAAGAAGCACAATTATATATCAAACAATAAGACATATTGAAAGATAAGGGATAACAAAACTTCACTATATTGAATCAAGCAATTAGGGATGGTATAGAAGAGCTGGGAAACCCTAAATTACTCCCAAAATCTGGTATAATTTGACCTTCCATGAATAAAACCCTAATCCTCTATGATAATGTATATTGAAAACGTAAAATTTGAGTTTGTATATATAGAATTCAGGCCGCGATGGCGTCACAGCTTTTCAGACGTCGTCGCCAAGCTAGGGTTTCTAGGGCTTCAATATTTGACGGCTGATCCAAACGATGTTAGGAAAATCCAGATTGCGTCAGGCTTCAATGCAGACATGGTCTGAGCAATTTCAGACGGCTTCTCCGGGACATGGTCTTGAATTATCATCAATCTTCATGCCCGTTAGTCATCTTGTCCGGTTTCTTTCAAAATTGAGCCCAAGTCACGTGTATTTTCTCCAAATGCCTTCCAAGTTCAAAAATGCAAAAAGGAACGATTAAGCACATATTTAAGACATATTTGCATGATTATAAAGGTAAAATGACCTCAAAAAAGTGTATAAAATTACACCTCATCAGAGAAATCGAATTTCGTATTGACTTAATCCCTGGAGCCATACCAATTGCAAAGTTAATTCAATTCAGAGAACTCTAGGACAAGGGCTTCATACGACCAAGTTCATCGCCATGGGGAGCACCAGTATTGTTCGTCAAGAAGAAGGATGGTTCTTTTAGGATGTGTATCGACTATAGGGAGTTGAATAAGTTAACCATCATGAACCGTTATCCCCTCCCAAGAATAGATGACCTATTCGATCAACTACAAGGATCATAATATTTCTCTAAGATAAACCTTTGGTCCGGATACCATCAGCTGAGAGTGTACGAGGACGACATTCTAAAGACTACATTTATAACTCGATATGGACATTTCAAGTTTACGGTAATGCCCTTTGGTTTGACAAATGCACCAACAATATTCATGGACTTGATGAACCGAGTATGTAGACCCTACCTAGACAAGTTTGTGATAGTGTTCATAGATGACATCTTGATCTACTCTAGGACTAAGGAAGAACATGAGATGCACCTGTGGTTAATCTTAGAACTGTTCAAGAGGGAGAAACTGTACAAAAAATTCTCTAAGTGTGAATTCTGGTTGCAAGAAGTATAGTTTCTTGGGGATGTGATTAACGATGAGGGCATTCATGTAGATTCCAGCAAGATTTAAGCTGTTAAGAACTGGGAAGCACTTAGATCTCCATCATAGGTTTACTCATTCTTAGTATTAGCAGGATACTACCGCCGATTCATAAAAAATTTCTCCAAGATAGCCAAACCCCTTACCATATTGACACAGAAGCACAAGGAGTACGTTTGGGGAGATAAACAAGAGAGGGAATTTTAGATCTTGAAGGATAAGTTGTGTAATGCACCTGTTCTAGTATTCCCTAATGGACCAGAGGATTTTGTGGTATACTGTGATACGTCAAGTTTAGGACTAGGTTGTGTGTTGATGCAATGAGGTAAGGCGATTACATATGCCTTAACATTTTCCTTGTTTAAGTCTTTTGAGTCTTTGCATTCAAAAGATTTACAGTATCATTTTCTATACTTTATGTTTTTATGTTATGATCAACATATTTTTTGTTTGTCTTTAATAGCAATACACATGATATATACAACAATCTTAAGATAGACTCTATTTTTGTTTTTTATAAGAGACAAGTGTTCGATGACACAATTAAATCGAAAACCGTGAAAAGCATTTAAAAATAATTGTTTTCAAAAGCTAGATACAAATAATTATAAACATGTAGTACTAATTTAATGCATATGGCAGTGACTATTTGTTTGTAGTTTCCACCTTAAAAACTTTACATTGATATTCATGCAATAAGTGATTAAGTGGTTATATTAGAGTTACTGATCAACTTATCTATTACCTCGTTAAATCAAAATAATAAGAAAGTTACCTGGAAAAATTCTAACCAAGCCAAGTAAGGAAAATCTGACGTTTTGGCTTCTCGTTAAACTCTGTCTTCTTTGTTGCAAAATAAACATAATGGTAATGAAAAACCACCCACGTTTTGTAACAAATAGACATGCTTCAACTACTCCCCTCTTTTATATTCAGTATATTCAAATAATTAACTGAAATAGTCTCTTAAATTCCAAAATATGTCGATGATAATCAACATTCATATTCATAATCACCCTAGGTGAACTACGATTAATGAATCTTAAAGAATGTTGTCATCTTCATAATGAAATCTTGTGGGTACATTTTGGGTATATTTTTTAAGTTTTTTTTGTTAATTGTGATATCTATTCTTTAATATATTAAACATCTTGCCCACCAAGTATTTGGTGAAAAGGAAATCAAACGATTAAAAAATTAGAATACTTTTTATCTTTGATTATTTAGATTGCAATAAGTCTTCGATGAAATGCCTCATTAAAGTAACTAACTTTAGATTTTCTTTTAGGAAACTATTGATTTGGTTTCTAAGTATATTGCTGACACTAATTTCACAATGCATCTTGGGCATAAAAAATGAATATTCAAATAATTAACTGAAATAGTCTCTTAAATTCCAAAATATGTCGATGATAATCAACATTCATATTCATAATCACCCTAGGTGAACTACGATTAATGATTTTAAGCATTTTGTTCAGTCTTCATTAATGAAGATTCTTGTGGGTAAGTTTTGGGGTTTTATTTTTTAAGTTTTTTTTGTTAATTGTGATATCTATTCTTTAATATATTAAACATCTTGCCCACCAAGTATTTGATGAAAAGGAAATCAAACGATTAAAAAATTAGAATACTTTTTATCTTTGATTATTTAGATTGCAATAAGTCTTCGATGAAATGCCTCATTAAAGTAACTAACTTTAGATTTTCTTTTAGGAAACTATTGATTTGGTTTCTAAGTATATTGCTGACACTAATTTCACAATGCATCTTGGGCATAAAAAATGAATACCCGAATTCTTAAAGATCTAAAGGCGTAAACCTCACAATTTTGGGGGTGGATTTATTTTGAGTGGAAGGCTTTTTTTTTGTGCTAGTCGTATAATTTTGTATCAATGAGACGCTCTAGTACTAAGTTTCACCGGTATGTGTGATGCAATTTTTTCAATTTGGGTCAAAATCACCCTTTACGCTATGTTTCGATACATTACTCATTATTTTAAGGACAAAGCAAAGACAAATGGTGGAATAGTTTCTAAGGCTTTTATTTTCCCCTACACTTATTTCGAACATTGTCCCCAATGTTCTACAAAGTACTCGTAAATGAATAAAGGGAAACAAAAAGAGAGCGAAAGAAACTAGTACTCCCAAGGTTTTGCTTAATGATGGAGAAGAAACAATGATCCTGGCCAAATCGTCATCTAAGAATTGTCCATATGAAACTCCTAAGAACTTCTGGCCTTCTTCTCATCAAATATTTCTTGCAAATCAAAGACAAGATGCAAACATATCTAGCGTAAAATCGGCGGAATGATAAATATACAACTACATGATTTACGTTTTTGACTCGCTGACAAACATATAATTTAAAGATAGGATGAATCATGTTAAAATTATTCGTGGTTTCATGTAGATCTTTAAGCAATGTACAAATTCTGAAAATTATGCAAAAAATTAAAAATCAAAAATCAAATTTGTGGAAAACTAGAAGGGGGGTTGAATTGTTTGCCGCTTTTAAATTTAATATTTATGTTTGTTTATAAAAACTTAGATTCGATTTTTTGTGAAATCAATACTTGCACAATATGAACAATATAAATAAGTAGAAACAAATAAAAGATAAGAGTTGGAAAGATCAAACCACAATACACGGATTTATAGTGGTTTGGTTATGAAGCTCCTCTTTGGCCTACTCCACTCCCCGAGTACCTAACTCGAGAGTTTTCTTCACTATGTCAACAAGCTCCTTTATGGCGGAGAAAACCGTACACAACGTTGCTTATATCTATTTCCGACACTAAGCTAGATGTCGAGTTCTAATCTTAGCTAGAACCAATCTATCACAACACAACTTCACAACTTGTTCACGACTTCACAACTTCATGACTACTTCACAACTTCACTACACAACTTAGCTTCACACCTTGAACACAACTACACAACTTCTTTACACCTTCACAACTTTACAACTTCACAACTTCACACCTTCACAACTTCTCCTTACCACACTACTTATGTCACACCTAACTAACACTACTAGAAAGGATAACAAAGATCCAACTATACTTACAACAATCACCAAAACCTAATAACTACACAACTTTATAAGATTTACAAATGATTTACAAAATATGGTGTGGATGTAATAAGATTGCAATGTATACTTGGGTTGTAATACTTCTTCAATAAATGATGGAAGTATTCTTCTCTTGCACTTGAGGAATTGAGCTTGGATCACTTGGAAACAAAGCTTTATGAATAAATGATCAAAGGATTTAGGGAGAATAAGTGGGCTGTTTTGAGCAGAAAGAACGAGTGCAAAAGATGAGAAAAATGTTGGGGACTAGTCCAGTAATTATAGGACAAGAAAGAGGAGCGGGGTCTATGGCCGGCCCGCTTAAATAGGGTGTCAGCCCTCTTATAATTAAGGGGGCCGCCCGTGTAATTAAGGGGGGCGCCCTTATTCAGACGCTCCCTATTTTGTCCTATTCAGGGGAGGTGTTTTCTGGACCTTTTCTAGCTGTTTTAGGTTTGCAAATTTTAAATTCAAAATGTTTATTTTGAATAAAACATTTCTTTTAAATGTAGAAAATGTTTTGTGATGTTTTATAAAAGTTTACAACATTTTATAAAAGTTTCCTTTGATCATAAAATGCATTAAGCATTTGTTTATTCATACCTTGAAGTGATATAATTTTGAAATGAATATTTACTACTAATTACTTGTTTATGTTTTAATTTAATGTTTTCATTTTGTTGATTATAAAATGTAATAGGATGTGAAAAATAAATACATTTTCAGGCATTATTTCTATCAACAATCTCCCCCTTTTTGATGATTACAAAAGTTAAAGTCATTAAATGTAAAATTATTTTTAAACAAGTATTTAGTGAGTTTTATATCATTTCTCCCCCTTTTTGTAGAATCAAAAAGGCATCTTCAAGAATTGCTAGTAAAATCGAAAGAACAAGTGCTCCTCCTTGATGTGTGCCCTCCTCGTTCGAGGGCACCAAGGAATCGAGCTATGGTATCTTGGCTACAAAATGGGTTAGAGTAATACAAATATTTCTAACATGTAGCAATAAGGAATGAAAAATATGACAAGTGCAAGCAAATATTAAAGCAAAAGATTCTTCATTCATTAAAGACAATGTGTGTAAACTACACACAAGCATACAAAAAAAAGAAATAAAAATATACTTTAGGAGCATATTAATCCATCAAGAAAATCCTAAATAGCCATAGAAGGATTTTTTTTGACTTGCTCGCGACACAAAAGGGTTTGACGATTATTTATAGGTATATTATGAGATTAGTTGTTAGTTGATGGAGAGTTTAGAGTGGAGGTGGTTGTGGAAGGGTAATCTCTTTGAACTCTAGGTGGTGGATTAGGTCGAGTGAGGAGGAATTCAATCCAATTGATATCCTTACTTAAAGCAAAGAATTGTTTTTGGGTGAAAATGCAACAAGGGCAATAACCAACATGGGTTTCAACATGGTTGATGTTGAGAGTGTGTGGTAAGTTTGGAGAGTAAGGTGATGATGAATTGATGTTTTGTTGTTGTTGGGAGAGATGCATGGCTTGAAGGTTTGATAGATCTTGAAGTTGATTGATGTCATCAACAAGGCTTTCTCTACTTGGAGATAGAGGTGATGTGTGTTGAGTTTGTTTTTGTTGAGTTTGGTTGTCACATTGAGGTGGAACTTAAGAGTGAGTTTCATGTGAGTTGATGGGTGAAATGGGAAGTGGAGGATGTGAGACACCTTGTTGTGATGTGGGATTGTCCTTAATGTAAGGATTTTGGTTGTCATTTTGAGATGGAGCTCGAGTGTGAGTAGCATGTGATTTGAAGGGTGAGATACAACTTGTGGTGATGTGAAAGTGTCCTTAATGCAAGGATTTGGTAATGTTTGATTGGGTTGATTATTTTCTTAAGATGGTTCATGAGGTGGAGTTAGTGGTTTTGGTATTGGTGAAGTTATATTGAGCACATTTGAGTTGTTGCAAATGCTTGGTTTCTTCCTTCAAATGGGTTTCATACTCATTTTGGCTACCCTTGATGGTTTGGATGTGGGTTTGTTGGGAGATGTCATTGGTGAGGATGATTGTGATGAAGATGAATGAGAATGTATTTATAGTGGAGGAATTGTTTAAATTAGGAAGAATAGACATTCAAAGGATCAAATTCAAGAAGTGTTTATAAATTTAGGGAAACAGTAGCTAAGTCTAGAGGGTATTTGGTAAAAAGCAAGAAAAAAATATTGTTTTACCCATGTTATACTAGGGCGGTCCCCTTAAATAGGGGATGGTCCCCTTAAAATTAAGGGGGCCGACCGTTATGAATTAAGGGGGCCGCCCTCTGGCATTTCCCAGATTTCCCAAAATTCAATTTTTCTCAAAATTTTGTGTGAAGGTTTCTGTTTTGGAAGTTAATTTTGCAGCAAGTCCATCCTTTTATGGCAATTAAGATTTTTAGCACATAGTAATTAAGCATTCAACCTATTACATATGTAAGATAATCTATTTCACACAATTTTAGCATATAATCATATATGAGTTGGGTGAAGAGCATATGAAATAGTTACTAGATATAATATGAAAAAAAATTTCTCAAAATTTTGACAAACAGATCATTTCTAATTTTCAGTGCTGAAATCTTAGTCAATTTGTTCCATCATTCCTAGACCTAGACGTAAGTAGTTAAATGGTTCACATTTAAGTGGTTTAGTTAATATATCGGCTATGTTGTCTTCTGATTAGATCTTTTCTATAGAAATATTCCCTTTTTGAACATTATCACGGAGGAAGTGGTGGTGAATTTCTATTTGTTTTGTTCGTGAGTGTTAAACGGGATTCTTACTTAAGTCTATAGCCCCTTTGTTATCACACATTATTGGAATATTGTCTAACCTAATGCCATAGTCTATGAGAGCTTGTTTTATCTATAGTGCTTGTTGACATGCCTTTCCGGCGCTAACATATTCTGTTTCGGTTGTGGAGATGGCAAGAGCGGTTTGCTTCTTCAAAAACCAAGATGTTAAGCAACATCCCATGAATGTGCAAACACTACTAGTGCTCTTGCAATCTACGTAGTCTCTCGGATGATCCGAATCCGCATAAACTATTGTTTCTATGCCGGATCCCTTAGGATACCATAATCCTAAATACATAGTGCCTTTAATGTATCGGAAGATACGTTTAACCGCTTCTAGGTGAGAGGTTTTGGGATCCTCTTGAAAGCGTGCACAAAGGCAAATACTAAACATGATATCGGGTCTACTTGCTGTCAAGTATAATAAACTACCTATCATGCCTCTATATTTGGTATTATCTACGGACTCACCTTCTTCGTCTCTTGTGAGTTTAGTTTCCATAGATATAGGGGTTTTTATTGGCTTAGAGTATTCTAGTCCAAATTTCTTAAGCATTTTCTTAATATATTTTGATTGATTAAAAAATATTCCATCATCTAATTGTTTTATTTGTAATCCTAAGAAAAAGTTTAGTTCCCCCATCATACTCATTTCAAACTCATCATGCATGATCTTGGCAAAGTCATCACACATTTCTTGACAAGTTGATCCGAATATAATGTCATCAACATATATTTGGACAATAATGATGTTGGAGTCTTTCTTTTTAGTGAAGAGAGTGTTATCTACCATTCCCATGGAATAATTATGTTTAATAAGAAAGGCTTTTAGTCGATCGTACCAAGCTTTTGGGGCTTGTTTTAGACCATAAAGAGCTTTCTTAAGTTTATAGACATAATTAGGTTTTGCGAAGTCAATGAATCCCGGAGGTTGTGCCACGTAAACCTCCTCATTGATAAAACCGTTAAGGAATGCACTCTTCACATCCATTTGGTATAACTTAAAATCTAGTGCGCAAGCATAAGCTAAAAGTATTCTTATGGACTCTAGTCTAGCTACGGGTGCATATGTTTCATCATAATCAATTCCTTCTTGTTGATTATAACCTTGGGCTACCAACCTAGCTTTGTTTCTAGTTACGACCCCATTTTCATCGAGTTTATTTCTATATACCCATTTTGTTCCTATAATGGTCATATCCATGGGATTTGGGACTAATTCCCAAACATCATTTGTTTTAAATTGGTTTAGTTCCTCTTGCATGGCCATTACCCAATTTTCATCTTTTAATGCTTCATTTATATTTTTAGGTTCTATTGTTGAAATAAAGCAAAAGAAATTGCTTTTGTCTTGAGCTTGCGACCTAAGAGTTCTTTGATTTAGATTACCAATAACATTTTCTAGGGGATGACTTTTAGATTCTTTAATGTTTGCCATTTGATTATTTTCTAATGAAATGTCTTCAAGATCATTGCCTATGGGTTTTGTTTTACTAACCTCAATAGCTTCTTCTTCGACTAATTCATCATCTTCCAATGGTGGTGTTTTAGGTGGAGGTGGAGTTTCATCGAAAGTTACATTCAATGACTCTTCAACTTTCATTGTTTGTTTGTTAAGTATTATGTAAGCTTTACTATTTTGTGAATATCCTAGGAAAACACCTTCGTACGACTTGGGGTCGAACTTGGTGAGGTAATCTCTTGTATTAAGAATAAAACATTTACTTCCGAATACTCTAAAATAGTTAAGGTTTGGTTTCCTACCTCTCAACAACTCGTATGGAGTTTTTCCTAAAATACGTCTAATAGAAACTCTATTAATTATATAAGTTGATGTATCGACCGCATTGCACCAAAATTTTTGAGGAATGGATTGTTCATTTAACATGGTTCTACTCATTTCTTGTAAAGTGCGATTTTTTCTTTCTACTACCCCATTTGATTGTGGAGTACGAGGAGCGGAAAAATTGTGAGATATCCCATTTAAATCACAATATTTTCCAAATTGTACTTCATTATCAAATTCCCGACCATGATCCGTTCTAATTGATACAATAGAACATCCTAATTTGTTTTGGATCATTTTGCTAAATATTTCAAATTCTTCGAAGGCTTCGGTTTTATTTGCTAAAAATCTAGTCCAAGTGTATCGAGAATAGTCATCTACAATTACTAAAGGTATAATCGATTTCCTCCCATTAACTTCGATTAGGTGGAGGGGCCCAAACAAATCCATGGAATATTGCTGTTCTATGGCATCTAGTTGTTGCGACTTATTTTTGGTCCTTTGGTGACTTATGTAAGCTGCTTTCCAACTTTGCAAGCATCACAAAAATGTTGGTCGTATTTAAGTTTAGGTAGATTTCTAACTAATTCTTTAGACGCTAATGATTGAATTAGTTGCATATTAGCATGACCTAATCTTCTATGCCATAGTGTGGAATTTTCGTCTAATGTTGCAAGGCATATTTTGTCTTCCGGTTTATTTCCTAGTTTCATTACATATAATCCTCCTTTCCTAATTCCTTTACCTATAACTTTTTTGTTTTTGATTATTTCGCTATCGTGTTCGGTAAATATTACTTTGCACTTATTATCACATATTTGACCTATACTAAGCAAGTTATAAGTTAAGTTATCTACGTGCTCAACATTTTCAATTATTAAGGAGTCTTGAGAAATCGTACCTTTGCCTATGATTTTACCGCGTAAGTTGCTTCCGAAAATTACGTTACCTCCGTTGTATGCTTTGTATGAAGAAAACAACTTTCGATTACCGGTCATGTGTTTTGAACATCCACTATCTTTAATCCATTCATCGGGTTCCAAGTTTACTCCTAAGCATATTTCATCGGGCGCTTGAGCTACAAGGCAAGCTTCATCTTTAGTCTTTTCCACCTCATCTTCTCCATTGTCGCTCCATACTCCTCCAATGAATGCTCTTTGATCGGTGTTCTTTGGCGGCTTTGAACATTCTCCAATGAAATGATTTGGGTCACACATCTAAAACATTTTCTTTGCATTTTATCAATAACCATCATTCTACTTCTTTGGAATGTTTTTCTATCACCTTGTGGTTGTCTTACAAATCTTCCTCGTTCTCTTGAAGAATTTCTTTGAATTCCTTTACGGCCATAGCATACTCTTCGTCTTCACTATCGGAATTGAGAATTCTTCATAACTTACTTCCTTTTTCACTTTTAATGCAAGTGATCTACTTGATCTTTCTTGCCTTTTTTAACATTTCTCAATCTATCTTAATTTCTTCTCATAAACTTTCAAGTTTCCATTAGTTCGTCATGAGATAAGGTTGTTAGATTCTTTGATTCTTCAATTGCGTGACTTTTGCGCGCCATTTTTATTGTTAGAGCCCTAAGAAAATTTCTAACCAATTCTGCTTAGAAAAACTTTCTATCAAGTGCTTTTAGCACTAGGTACATAATAGTGTTAAATTTAGCAAAGCATTATTCTATTGATTTCTTCCGGAATCATAAATTGTTCAAATTGTTGAACCAAGGAGATATATTTTGTTAAGCTTTAACTTGATTTACCTTGATGGTGATTAGTATAGTATTCCCAAATTTCTTTTTGCGGTTTTTGACACATAAAAATTCTTTCGTATTCTTTACGTGGCAAAGCATTATAAATTACCATTTTAGCTTCATTATTTTTTGCAAGTTTCTTTTTAAGATCATCTTTTTTATGAAAAGATACAATTTCATCATTTTTAGTTTCGGGATTAAATTGAATAGGAGGAAAATGACCATCGGTAATAACATGCCAAAGATCTAGATATTTTGACTTCACATAAGTTTCGAATCTATTTTACAATAAATTAAATCCATCATCTTCAACAAAGTGGTGGTCTTTGCATAGATTCCCTTCTAAATATTTTTTCCGATTCCATAGGATCGATTCAAGTTTTAAATATAATTTTTTTTAAAAAATCTTGTTTAACGTGGTCTGGACAAATTGTGGTAAACTAGCAAGGGGAGAAAACATAGTTTACCGATTTTTTTAAATATAATATTTAAATTTGTTTATAAAAATTTAGATTAGGACTTTGTGTGAATTCAATACTTGAACACTATGAACAATGAAATATGTAGAAATTAAATAAAGATAAGAGTTGGAAAGATCAAACCGCAACACAAGGATTTATGTGGTTCAGTTACAAGACTCTTATTCGGCCTTACTCACTCCCGTGCACAAAGCGAGAGTTTTCTTCACTATGTCAACAAGCTCCCTTATGGCGGAGAAAACCGTACACAACGTTGCTTATATCAATTCCGAACTAAGTAGCTGTCGAGTTTCTATCTTAGCTAGATAGAACCAATCTATCACACACAACTTCACGGACTTGTCACGGATTTTCAAACTTCTTAACTACTTCACAACTTTCTTACCACAATTATCTTCACACCTTGATCACGACTACACAACTTCTTCAATCTTCACAACTTCACACCTTCACAACTTCTTCTCACCACACTACTTATATCACAACTATCTAACACTACTAAAAAGGATCACCAAGATCCAACTATACTTACAACAATCACCAAATCCTAACCAACTACACAACTTACAAGAGTTACAAAAGATTAAAAGGCATGATATAGATGCACCAAGATGCGTGCTATAGGCTTTTTGGGGTTGGGGTGTAATACTTCTTCACTAGATCATGGAAGTATTCTTCTCTTGCACTTGAGGAATTGAGCTTGGATCACTTGGAAACAAAGCTTTATGATTAAATGATCAAAGGATTTAGAGAGAATAAGTGGGCTATTTTAAGAAGAAAGAATGAGTGCAAAAGGTGATAAAAATGTTGGGGAATAGTCCATTATTTATAGGACAAGAAGGAGGAGCGGGGTCTATGGCCGACCCCTTTAAATAGGGTGTCGGCCCCCTTAAAATTAAGGGGGCCGCCCGTGTAATTAAGGGGACCACCCTTATTCAGACGCTCCCCATTTTATCCTATTCAGGGGAGGTGTTTTCTGGACCTTTTCTAGCCGTTTTAGGTTCGAAAATTTGAAATTCAAAATGTTTATTTTGAATAAAACATTTCTTTTAAATGTAGAAAATGTTTTGTGATGTTTTATAAAAGTTTACAACATTTTATAAAAGTTTTCTTTGATCATAAAATGCATTAAGTATTTGTTTATTCATACCTTGAAGTGATATAATTTTGAAATGAATATTTACTACTAATTACTTGTTTATGTTTTAATTAATGTTTTTGTATTTTGTGATTATCAAAATGTAAGGATGTGAAAAATATTAATAATGTTTTTAGGCATTATTTCTATCAACAAAATTTTCCTGTACTGGACTAGGGACGGCATGTCTTCACATTCTGTAAAGAAAAAGTTTTTCTTTCTTCAAAATTTTCTGCACGCATATCCAATAAGTATTTCCTACAAAACTTTTACTGCAAACACTACGAAATTTATTAACACAATCATAAGACTCGATCAGATAAGTCGTAAATTAATCTAGATTATTTATTTGACTTGTTTGAAGATTGGTTCTTATAAACTGGATTTTTCCCCTACACTTATTTTTGTAAAATATATTTGAATGAGATTAAGATGAAGTTAAAAACAAAGCAAAGCATGATTACAACTATTTTTAAACAATAATAACAAACTATAAAGAATTAAAACACACGACACACCTAAAATGTGGAATTTAAAAGATTGGGTTGCCTCCCAACAAGCGCTTTTGTTTATTAGAGAGTCTTATAGCTAGACTCGGAGTCCGATTCCTTACGTGACTCCTCCTTGGTTTTCACAACTTCACTACTATTCTTCTCGAGTCCGGTTTGGTATTCGGGTCCTAATTCTAAGCATTCCTTATAGAACCCTAGTATCTTACTCATTACATACTCGACTCTTTTTCTCTTATCCTCCTCATTCCTAAGGTATACCAATTTCATATTCTCTTTTTCTTCATTTGAAAGTGAGTTATATTGCTCTATTTTATGGGGAATCTTATAGGCAATCTCCTTAACTCCTTTTGTGAGATTCACTACTCCTAATGATGAATCATAAGTCATGTTGGATAGTTCAACAAAAGGTTTTCTAAAACAACATGCGATATCCTAGGATCAATCACCGAACTAATGTCCTCTACAATCATGAAATCCGATACATTAGTAGAGTTCCTCACGAAGATAGGCATTCCTCTAACTCTTCCCGTGAAGTTGTTAATTCTACTAGGACTCTTAGAATCTTTCCTAGGTTCAAGTTGGGTTGTCATTGCCCAATTATAGCAGCCTCTACTCATAATGTTTAAGGGAGAATCTAGGTCTATATAAGCTCTTTCAATGTGTACGTGTCCTGTGTTTCATGGTATCTTAAGATTTGAGGGGTTTCCTCTTACAATGATAGGATTACTTACAATCATAGACGAGAACGGGGCACTCACTAAGTACTTGTGATATGCTAGCTCGCTCCTAGTCAGAAATTTTTTCAAAATGATCTCCCTCAAATTCTTCTTCTCCTATGATATCATCATTCTCATCCAACTCTTCTTCACTAGGGTATTCGTCATCCTTAATGAGTTCGATGAGCATTGCATCGCTATCTTTTTCTTTTCTACAAACAACTCTAGAAAATATGATTGGGTTTTTAAATTCAATGATTCTAGGATTTAATTGAGTTTAAGAACTTTTTCAATTAAGAAAGAGGGTGGGACTTCGGGTGGTGAGTTGGTGTTCCTCATTTTAAAAGTCGAAAACAAGATAAATTTTACGAACGAAAACACATAAAAAGATAGACTACAAGAAAACTAATAACAAGTAATTAAAATCTTACTTGAAATGATTCAAGCAAGTAGATCTAAGTTTAATTAATTTTGGAACCTACGATATTCCCCACGCAGCGGCGCCAAAAACTTTGATGAGCGGTGTGAAACTCACTTCGGTTTTACAACTCCCTAGGTAGTGTACCTAACCATTGTAGTGTAGTATAGTCAAGACACAGGGGTTGTTATCGTTCTCTAGGGGAATAGGCGATAGAAAGGTCCAAACTAAATATAACTTAGATCTAGGGGATTTGAGAGAAGATTATTTTTGTGTTTTATATTTTATGAAAGCAATGTAAATCTCGGGTTTTGAAGTTGGTTTGTTTTAAACTAGTAATTAAACTAAATTAAACTAATTAAGATAAGGCGATTCGTATGATAAGGGAGTAGTGTTTACTTAATCATGCGTAATCCTTGGTAGCTTCTCCAAACTCTATTGTTTTGTCACACTTGTAATGTATATGTAAGTATTTCCGAGATGCATTACAAATTACACAAAAACGGCGTCTACGATATAAATACCTAGAGCAACACACATGCAAGGTAGTATAAAGACTATTACATGGCCCCTAGTCTAGATATAGTGCTTTAAAAATACTTAAAAGGGATCATCCATATACGGTAAGGTAATATGAAGACTATGGAATAATGTCTACACAATCATGTCTCCCTAGATCTTATAATTAGAGACTAAACATGCACACACATCAACAAGAAGCAATGAAGTTATGATCTACATACCAATTCACATGCAATCATAAGCAAACACTTAAAAGATCTAGCCTAGCATGGTCAAGATAGAAGAAGCACAATTATATATCAAACAATAATACATACTGAAAGATAAGGGATAAAAGAACTTCACTATATTGAATCAAGAAATTAGGGATGGTATAGCAGGGTTGGGAAACCGTAAAATGCTCCCAAAATCTGGTACAATTAGACCTCCTACGAATAAAACCCTAATCCTATATGATAATGTATATTGAAAACATAAAATTCGAGTTTGTATATATGGAATTCAGGCCGCGATGGCATCACAGCTTTTCAAACACCGTCGCCAAGCTAGGGTTTTTAGGGCTTCAATATTTGACGGCTGATCCAGACGGCGTCACGCTTCAATCCAGACGTGGTCTGAGCAATTTCAGACGGCGTCATCTTCATGCCCGTTAGCCATCTTATTCGGTTTCTTCCAAAATTGAGCCCAAGTCACGTGTATTTCCTTCAAATGCCTTCTAAGTGCTAAAAATGCAAAAAAGAACGATTAAGCACATATTTAAGACATATTTGCATGATTATAAGGGTAAAATGGCCCCAAAAGAGTGTATAAAATTACACCTCATCAGAGAAATCGAATTCCATTCCTTAGAGCCATACTGATTGCAAAGTATCCCTATCGTTTGATGCATTTTAAAATGGAGGAGTCGTCAAGCCAACTCAGAGAACTCTAGGACAAGGGCTTTATACGACCAAGTTCATCGCCATGGGGAGCACCGGTATTGTTCGTCAAGAAGAAGGATGGTTCTTTTAGGATGTGTATTGACTATAGGGAGTTAAATAAGTTAACCATCAAGAATTTTTATCCCCTCCCATGAATAGATGACCTATTCAATCAACTAAAAGGATCACAATATTTCTTTAAGTTAGACCTTCGGTTCGGATATCATCATCTGAGAGTGCACGAGGATGACATTCTAAAGACTACATTTAGAACTCGATATGGACATTTCGAGTTCACAGTAATGCTGTTTGGTTTGACAAATGCACCGGCGGTATTCATGGACCTGATGAATCGAGTATGTAGACCCTACCTAGACAAGTTTGTGATAGTGTTCATAGATGACATATTAATTTACTCTAGGACTAAGGAAGAACATGAGATGCACCTAGGGTTAAACTTAGAACTGTCCAAGAGGGAGAAACTATACGCAAAATTCTCTAAGTGTGAATTCTGGTTGCAAGAAGTACAATTTATTGGGGATGTGATTAACGGTGAGGACATTCATGTAGAGTCCAGCAAGATATAAGCTGTTAAGAATTGGGAAGCACTTAGATCTCCATCATAGGTTATACACATTCTTAGTATTAAGCAGGGATACTACCGCCGATTCATAAAAAAATTCTCCAAAGATAGCCAAACCTTAGCATAAATGACACAGAAGCACAAGGAAGTACTTTGGGGAGAAAACAAGAGACGGGATAATTAGATGCTTGAACGATAATTTTGTTAAAGCACCATTTTCTAGTATATCCCTAATTGGACCAGAGAGATTTTTGTGGTATACTGGTGTTACTTCAAGTATTAGGACTAGGCTGTGTGTTGAAATCAATGAGGAAAAGGCATTACAATCCTTAACATTTCCTTTGGTTTAAGTCTTTTGGCGATCTTGCATTCAAAAGATTACAGTACATTTTCTATACTTTATTTTTTTATGTTAATGGATCAACATATTTTCACTTGTTTGTCTTTAATAGCAATACACATGATATATACAACAATCTTAAGATAGACTCTATTTTTGTTTTTTATAAGAGACAAGTGTTCGATGACACAATTAAATCGAAAACCGTGAAAAGCATTTAAAAATAATTGTTTTCAAAAGCTAGATACAAATAATTATAAACATGTAGTACTAATTTAATGCATATGGCAGTGACTATTTGTTTCCTATTCTAGCACTCCCCGATGGACAAGAGGATTTCGTGGTATACTGTGATGCGTCAGATTTAGGACTAGGTTGTGTGTTGATGCAAAGAGGTAAAGTGATTACATATGCCTCAACATTTTCCTTGTTTAAGTCTTTCAAGTCTTTGCATTCAAAAGATTTACGGTATCATTTTCTATACTTTATGTTTGTATGTTATGATCAACATATTTTTTGTTTGTCTCTAATAACAATACACATGATATATACAACAATCTTAAGAAAGACTCTATTTTTATTTTTTATAAGAGACAAGTGTTTGATGACATAATTAAATCAAAAACCGTGAAAAGCATTTAAAAACAATTGTTTTCTAAAGCTAGATACAAATAATTATAAACATGTCGTACTAATTTAATGCATATGGTAGTGACTATTTGTTTGTAGTTTCCACCTTCAAAACTTTATGTTAATATTCATGCAATAAGTGATTAAGTGGTTATATTAGAGTTACTGGTCAACTTATCTATTACCTCATTAAATCAGAATAATAAGAAAGTTATCTGGCAAAATTCTAACCAAGCCAAGTAAGGCAAATCAGACGTGTCAACTTCTCCTTAAACCCTGGCTTCTTTGTTGCAAAATAAACAAAATGGTAATAAAAAACCACCCACGTTCTGTAACAAATAACCGTGCTTCAACTACTCCCCTCTTGTATATTCAGTATATTCGAATAATTGATTGAAATAGTCACTCAAATTCTAAAATATGTCAATGATAATCGACATTCACATTCATAATCACCCTAGGTGAACTACAATTAATGATTTTAAGCATTTTGTTTAGTCTTCATTAATGAAGATTCTTGTGGGTAAGTTTTGGGGTTTTATTTTTTTAGTTTTTTAGTTAATTGTGATATCTATTCTTTAATCTTTTAAACATCTTGCCCGCCAAGTATTTGCTGAAAAGGAAATCAAATGATTAAAAAATTAGATTACTTTTTATCTTTCATTATTTAGATTGCAATAAGTGTTCGATGAAATGCCTCATTGAAGTAATTAAGTTTAGATTTTCTTTTAGGAAACTATTGATTTGGTTTCTAAGTATATTGCTGACACTAATTTCACAATGCATCTTATTTGAATAATTGTCAAGATGGACTTTATGGTACAAGGATTATTTTTATTGAAAGGTTTTTAGTCATCTATAAGTTGGTATTAATTGATTTTTGTAATCATAATTTGAGTGAGAGGGTGATTGTCTATTTTAGATGAAATTAGTTTAATTTATGTTTTTTGGTAATTTAATGTAGTTTCTTTTATGGGTTATGCTTATTTTGTTTTAATATGTCTAGGCAGGAAGTTGAGTGAAGCTTTAAAGGTTGAAATCGTGAAGTTGCAGAATGGTTAAGGTGTTGACCTTATGAAATATATGCCGAAACAAATAAGCTCATACCCTTGAATATAAGCTGAAACAAACAACCGCTAATCTTTTTGGTTTTTGTATCCTTTTGAAACATGAACGATGGCATAGGATGAAGCGCAATGTGCAAAATATATGGCAAGGTGAGCTTTTATTTTCAAATATTTTACTGTATCTATTTCTGCTCTTACTGTATTATGAGGTTTTATATGGATTGAGTCGCAATAATCAGTTTTTAACGCATATCCAATCAACCTCTGAGATCGTGAGGTGAAGATACTAAAACATAAAAAAGAATCAGTATCATTTTCCAAAGAGGGTGTTTGGGGTTGCTTATTTCTAATGAGGTATGGTATACCATGGAATGATTTTCAGGTTGGTATACACGATGTTTGCGTTGAATGACGGACACAGTTGGTTCGTGGTTTGGAGGCAAAGGGTATGAGCCACAATGACTTCTTAGAACCTGTTATGGTAATATGTAAACTTTTCATATACAAATGTAACGATATTATGGACTCTCAGAATTTGACTTTGTGTTTATTGCAGTAGCGTGTCACACGCTAAGGCACCCGCTTTTGCTTTGGAAAACAACTTTCCAGATTTAATTTATTGTGTTCTATTTTTAGATCAGCAACTATGTAATATGTCTTAAATTCTAATCTATGGATTTCAGGTTGCCGAACCAAAAAAAAAGCAAGATGTTGAAGCAAAAGTGGTATGGCAGAACCAGAAGACTGACGAGGTGGCAAAAATACTTCAAGACAAGATATTTAAGGTTCATTTTCTGTTTTGAATAGGCCTTTTAAGCTAATCCTTATTATTGCATGCATAAATAAACGTGGTGATTTAAGTTATTTATTGATCTTTTTTTCTATCTTCAGGAGACCAAATATAACTGAAGGATTAACAAGATCACAATGTCGTTCCCTGATTTTTGTGGGAGATACTCACCATTCAATTATGATTCTCTTTACATGACCTCAAAACTATATAGAAGATATAATTCATTGGTATACGTAAGCAACACAAGCTCTTTAAACCTTATAAAAATTAAGTGCATTAGTTACCAAACTAAATTCCTAAAAGTGACAAAAAAATATTATATCTCCACATTAGCAGGTTCTATTCGTATTTCATACTTCCTATTCATGTACATTGGTGTGATCTAGATGTTGCGTTGTGTTGTTTGCTGCAGAGCAAGGTTGATGCAAATGCGGTCAACGAGCGAGTCAGCGTGACAAATACGCTTGACGTTTATTTTGCGGCAACAAATTTTTGTGGCGGATTGGGCTGAAATTTGCATGGTCACTCGAAAACGACCCAACGGTCAAGACTCATTGCTTTACCATGAGTCTTGTCAGTTTTGGTCCTTTCAAGGTCGTTTGAGCCTCAAAAGAGCGTTTTTCTAATTTTAGGCTTTATTTTGGACAAAATTAATTATGTTTTGCATGAGATTTCGTTTCCTTTTTATTTAGAACTTATCCTCCTTTATAAGGACGATTTTAGGGTTGTCTCTGGCAGCTTTTGAGAAACCTACAAAATTATTAAATAAGAGAATTTCTCATCTTGAGAATTTCGGATTAGTTCTTGTGTTTGTGTGGCTTGTTTTTATATTTGATTTGCATTATTTAGCATCAGAGCCTGTAGGTGATTATATATACATGTGGTAGAAAGAAAGATGAGGCGGAACTAGCACCTCCTGCTCGTGATCCTCGTGATGTAGAGATGATTGAAAGGCTGCTGCAGCGGATCTAATAACTCGAGCTTTGACAGTTACAACAGGACTCGCCGACAGAAGAGGCGGAATCTGAGTCCAACGTTTGGGATGATGGGCCAGACGACGTCAATCCTTTTGGCAGAATAAAACCTAGGTATTGTGATCGTCATTATCATCCTCATTGTACTGATTGTGCTATAGATCGTGATGATCCTATTCGTAGTATGGGATTAAAGATTGAGATCCTTGAGTTTACAGGTAAGGTTCACCCGGATGATTTTATTGATTGGTTAAGTATGGTTGAATAGGTGTTTGATGTGTGAGATATTCTTGACAAGGTAAAAGTGAAACTCATAGCCATAAAGCTTTGACAACATGCTTCGTTATGGTGGGATCATGTTACTAAGAGGCGATGAATTGAAGGGAAATCAAAGGTTGAGACTTAGGAAAAGATGAAGAAACTGATGAAGGCTAAGTTTCTACTAGAAAATCATCGTCAAGAGGCTTTTCTTGACTATCATAATCTGTCCCAATAGAATATGACTGTGGAAGAGGTTATCAATGAGTTCGATAAGCTTCGTATGAGGTGTGATGTAGTTGAAGAAGAACAACAAGTTATCGCATGATTTTTAGGAGTCCTTAAGCCTAAAATTGCTGATATTGTAAGTCTTCAACCTTATTGGACCTATACAGATGTTTGTCGTTTAGCATTAAAGGTTGAAAAATAGATTAACGCAAAGAGTAAGAGTACCACTAGTCGTTTCGCCCCACCTACCAGAAGCGCTCCCCCTACAACACCTAAAACCACCACCCTCACAACCTCGGCTGCAGGTAATACTAAAGAACGTGTTAACAATGCCCCTCGTTATTACAAGTGTAGTGGGATTGGGCATTATGCACGTGACTGTCTAAATCT
>BQNB010037207.1:0-49604 GCA_026074375.1 Tanacetum coccineum | reverse complement strand
ATGGGGAGGTGGGAAATGGTGAGGGGTAGGCTGGGAAGTGTACTGGGGTGGTGGTTTGGCCTAGAAACCATGGGAGAGGCGGTTTGGGTTTTGGCGGTAAACGGGTTGAGGTACAGTTATGGGTGTAACGGTTTAAAAAGAAGTATGGGGAAGAGGCAGAACTAGCCCTCCATCTTTCTTTCTATATTCATTTTGTTATAAGACGAAACTCAGTTATAAATAAGGTTTGGAAAGTGACAGCTTTGGCCCTTGTCGTTTTATAACAAAAGAATTAAGAAAGGTTTGGGAAATTGCAAAAATGGTCCCTGCCGTTTTTTATAACAAAAGAATAAAGAAGTTTTGGGAAATTGCAAAAATGGTCCCTGCGTTTTATAACTAAAAGAATAAAAGGGTTTTGGTAAATTGCAAAACCAGCCCTTGTGTTTGTATTTTTTCATTTTTCTTTATAAAACAACTTTTAAAATTGGCAATTTTAGCCCCTAAAGTTTTATAAAAAGAATTGTGGGCTTTTGTTGGGCTTGGGTTTTGTGTTGGGCTTTTGTTATTGGGCTTTTTAAGGCCCAATAAGGTTCAGGTGGGTTTTGTGTGTACAATGGCTGAGATTGGCTGTAACTGGGCTAGGATTGGGTTAAGATTGCATCCAATAGTATTCTTTAGTTCCGGCTCCGGTTTGACTGCTGATTCTTCTGTATTGACTCTGACTTTGACATTTTTGGACTTTGGCCTTGATTTTGCACAGTCTTTTCCATTCCATGCTCAGTTTTGTCATTTTGGCTTGGTTTTCTGTCTTTTTGATGATATCCACTTCCTGCACAATACAAATGCAAAACAAACATATATTTGGCAGTTTTTTGTCTGTTTTTGGTCATTTAAGCTCGTTTTTAGAGGTAAAAGATATGTGTAATTAAGCACTTATCAACTGTTCATGGGGCTTCAAGAAGTAATTGAGTGAGATGACAAGCTGGAGCCAGGCAGCTCATGGCTTCGGCCGGGTGGCTGGCCGTGCGTCCCCATACACAAGTTTCTTGATTTTGCGTTTAAGCTTCCCGTTTGAGTCGTGCTTGGACGTGGGTCATTATACTTCAATAAAACTTCATTTAAGCTCATTCTTGGGACTTGAAAGCTCGAATGGTTAGTTCTTTTACTTTTGAAATACTTTCGATCTTTAGTCTTGATTCGGGATTCTTCGTACTTGCATAAAACTTGATTTCTTTGTCATTTCATCGCTTTTTCTGTACTTGGCTACAAAGAAACTTGGAAATACACTTTGATACAATAAAGTAACAAAAACATAGATAAATAGCCAAATAATTTATATAAAAGTATAGATAACACGACTAAAAACATGTACAATTCGAGCGTTATCAATCCTTTGACCTCTTTGAGGTGTTTCTCAGTTAGGCGTGCCTGATAACGTGCACATACAAATGTGGGAAAGGCTATATCTGGTCGACTTGCAGTTAGATACATGAGTGCACCAATCATACTATGGTATTTGGTCAGATCAGTTGGGGTACCCTGTAAATCTGCGTCATTTCTGGCTGTAGCTATTGGTGTACGTATGGAATCCACAGGACTATTTATATACCAGGATTTTCTTTAAAAGCTCCAACGGTATTATATTCTAGGTTAATGAAAATTCCACAGAGATTGATGAATTGTGATTGGTTAATGAAAATTTCATGGGGTGATTGATGAACCTGATGTCCTAAGAAGAACTTAATCTCACCCATCTATAATATTTCAAAATTATCTTTCATTAGTTTTGCAAATCTGTTTGAGAAAACTGGATTTGTTGAACCAAAAATTATGTCATCGACATATATTTGAACTAATAAAATGTCATCCCCGTGTCTTCTTGTGAACAATGTTGGATCCACAATACCTTTTGTGAAATTGTAGTCAATCAGGAATGAGGCAAGTTTGTCATACCACGCGCTAACGACTTGTTTGAGACCGTACAAAGCTTTCTTTAAGCGATAAACGTGGTTAGGAAAGTTTGGATCTACAAAACCATTAGGCTGACTTACAAAAACTTCTTCTTTCGGTGGACCGTTGACGAATGCAGTCTTGACATCCATCTGGTAAATAGTGAAGTTCTTCTAAGCCACGTAAGCCACAAATATTCTAACAGCTTCGAGTCGTGCTACTGGAGCGAACGATTCCTCAAAATCTATTCTTTCTTATTGACTATAACCCTTTGCAACGAGATGATATTTCTTTCGAATAATCATGTTTTCAGCACCCATCTTGTTTTTCCAAAGCCATTTGACCTTAATTACATTCCTGTCAGCAAGTCTTGCAACAAGTTCCCACACATCTAATCTTTTGAATGATTTAGTTCATATTGCATTGATTCGATCCAACTATGATCAAGCATAGCTTCTTTGATGTTGGTAGGTTCAGTAGTACTCACTGTTAGTGCATACATTCATAACTTTGCATCTTTGTTGAGTCTACATCTTGTTGAAATAGGCTTTAAAGGGTCACTAATCACTTGTTCAATTGGATGATTCTTATTCCATCTATCAGTAAAGCGATGTTTTTGATGAAACTCGTGCATATTTGATAGGTGCTGTTAGTTTGAATATGACTCGGATTTTCAAAATCAAGAGTTACAAATGGATTTATGAAAGTGTTCCCATTAAGATCTGCAACGTCATCTTGAACTGTCTCATTGGCATTATCATTCAAGACTAGAGTTGTTGGTTCGTTAGTAACTGGTTCTTCTGTTGAGGATACTATTTGAGGAGCTTCATTATCTTCAACGAAAATTGAAGATTGTGAAAAACTAGAAGGGGGGTTGAATAGTTTTACAAATTAAAATCTCGATTTTAATTTTTCTTAATAAATTATTCAGTTGGTTGTTAGATCTATTTGTTAATATAATATACACACATGATTTAACGATATATGAAAAACATAAAAGTAAAGGATATGGCACAAGTATTTATAGTGGTTTAGCTACAAGGACTCCTTCCTTGCCCTACTCCACTCCCTGATTCACCTACTCGAGAGTTCGAAATTGCTACCCATCAAAACTCCTTCAATCAGTGGAGAAGCCTCACAACGTCGCTTACCCTTTATCCGATGCTAAGCTAAACACTGAGTTCTATTATGGAAGAACTAACCCTTCATCACTTACCCTTTATCCGGTACTAAGCTAAATACTGTATCCTAATCATGGAAGGACAAAGCCCCTGTAAACCCCCGTATTTAAGGTCACTACTATTTCTAATCTCATAATTAATTTATAAATTTTAAACAAGTTACTTTTATTTACATCTAGACATTTTATTGAAATCGTCGTTTTAATTAATTACGAGCTATGCTTAAAACAATTATTCGTCTTGAACCTTACGTAAATTAAACTTTTCAGAAAAGTATTCCGTTTAATGTAGAATTATTTTTATCATATTCATTTTTACTTCGTGGTTTCGCCTTAACTCTCGTTTTATTTTACGTCGATACCCGTTAGCCTCAAAACTACCTACCTATCTTAAAATTTATACACTAAACACTAGAAATAACAAAGTTTTAAACTAAAAATCATTCACCACCACCTCTTTGTGGCGTGTCCTTCTTAGGACAAGTGTCTAAGACACTTGTCTTAACTCCCTTGCATGCATAACTCATTCAAAACCATGTGCCTTTCATTTTATCCCATAGTTTACCAAAAACTACACACACATCTCTTGTTTTCCCTCTCCTTGCCGTGAGCTAGGACACCAAGAACAACAAAGATATCAATTTTCTTCAATCACAATAATACTAGTTAAACCATAACTCTTGTAATCCATTTCCTAATATTTAAAACCCATCAAAAATCCATCATATAACCACATTAGGGGCTGAATTAATTCAAGTTTTCATAGAGCTATTGCATGAAGAAATGATGATGTTCTAGAGGTATTGGGTTAAGATTCAAGACTTGGTGTAAAGAAGTCTTTTTGTTTTGGGTGATCATTATAGTAAGCCATCTTTCTTACTTTTCCTAAATTTTTCTTATAAGACTATTATGTAAAATTTTAATTGCTATAAAATAATATATTTATGATATAGTGGGATATGGTTTAGGATATGTTGTATGGCATTGCATTAGGTTGATTGTGTTTTAAAATGAGTTAAGAAATATATTTGGTTGGAGATTTATAGAAATGTTTTGAACAGTATCAAAAGTATTGTTTTCTCAAAATTTGGCTTTAGGTCTGTAACACAAAAGTCTGGTTGGATATGATATATGTCTTGGCATGATGTGAATAGTTTGGATGGTCAAACCAATTATTATTATTGTGATAATATGGTCAAAATACAAAATGGTTCAGTTCTGGACTTCTTGTTTAGAAAAACGTATTAAACACCAGGTTTATAAGTTTAAATGTTGGGTTTTAAAGCATGGGTCAATACTAGACACATAGGGAAGCTTTATCACTTGGCCTTACATCCATTACAATCTTAGCATTAGGAGATATGCTAAAATGGCAAAAGTAAGAAATTCAGTCAATTTCTGTTTTGAACTATATGGTTATAGAAAAAACGTATTTCCATGGATTAGGTAAATGGTATGATGATTGGTCTTAAATGTTTTTGAAAACAAGACTTACAAGGGATTTTCCCAATGGTGTAATACCTTGAGATTATACACCAAGATATAGATTGGTAGATACAGCCCTAAAACATGACTAATTCCAAATTGGCGACATTTACGTCTTGACAAAAAAAGACAAAAGTGTAGATAACTCATACCTAAAATTGTAATTATACGCGATATTTGGTAGATGATAATACATATAAGAACAGGTCATATGTCAATTCGGGAACAAAATACTTTAGTTAAGTCAAGAAGCCATGTTTCGCATATCATAGGAACATAACCTATAATCGCCAAAATCTTTTCTACCGTAATATTTTTACTTGTATATTATACTTAAGACGCGTCACCTGTAATTTAGGTGAACGTAAGGATTTTCTCTTGTTCAAGACATATTATAACATCTGATCTCATTGATATCTCGTGAGACATAAGCCTCGCCTTTCAACCTTTCAAGTAATTTTCTAAAACCCCGCGAGGGAGAAGCATGCTAGTTTATTAAAACGAACACAATTTTTTTTCTCTTGTATGTCTTGACCCGTAAGTGAATATATGTTGTTGCCTTGAGTACTCTCGTCCAAAAACCCCCAAACGGCAGCCGACAACTACCTATGATGGGTTATCCCGCGACATTACAATTAAAAGCGCGAATGAGGCTTGACAACCCTTTAGGTTTTAGTGGTTAGATTGAATCCAGGAAAGTGGCACTCCCAATGTACGGACATATAGTAATGATGTAGATTTTTAAGTAGGCACTTGACGAAAATACCTAGCCTGGGGCATTCATGTATTATAACTTGATTATGGATTTTCGTTAATGGGATCGGTGTCGCGAGCACATGCAACTGTTGTATAACTATGTGTGCTTGTCTCATCAACAGAGTTCTATAATTAAGCAAAATGATTTATTTTTATGCTTGTGTTCAATTCTTTATCAATTATCAAACCTTATTAAATTACACCTTCAACCTCGTGATGACTTTTTTAGCATGTTTCATCTCAGGTAATTATGAAGTACGAAGGCTTAGAATGCACTGAAGATGGTAGTATTATTCGCTAAACTTTTGTCCACCATTTAAAAACCCATTCCTCATTAAAAACTTGTTTTAGTTTGGTTAAATCAAACTTATTTTAATTGTATGGGGTGATTATCACTGGGACTACGCTTTTGAACTCTGATAAATATGGAATGGAATGGTTGTTTGTTTTGTTTTTAAAACGTCTCATTGAGTCGTTCTTTATATCTGATGACTATTGTACTATTATTTAACACCCAAATTGTTAGTTCCCTGCGTGTAATTAGGGGGTGTTAAAGATGGTACAAGAGCCATAAGTTATGAGAATAGTCGTTTTTCAAAACCTAAACTATAACTATTCATTATAAAATTTTAGCGCGCAAAAATTACCTCAAGATGCCGCCAATCGTTCTTGCAATTACCTTCCTATGCATTATTATATTGCGGTTGTTATTATCAATAAGTATTTAATAATAAATACTAAATATATATGTCGAGATATATATTGATATTTAAACTTTACATATTAAAGTTTTTATCATACTTTGAAAATCTCATATCTAATGTATTGCATACATTCATATATTTTGCATACATTCATACTTTGCATAAATTTTATTAAATATAGTGACCTTATACGTATCCCTCGTGTTCGCAGATTATCATGGCGAACCTATTTCCAAATGACGACGCGAATGCTCTCGTGCCAAACTTCAACATTGGGTTTGTACCGAATCCAGGCCATGCACACTTTGCTAACAACAACAATAATAATGGATGGATAGAGTGGGATGTACCACTAGGAGAGATGAATGAGCCAATGGTAGACCCAGAGTTTGACGAGGAGGAGATGGATGATGAGGATAAAGGTTGGTGCTTTTTTTGATGGCGCCTTAACCCGATGCACCTTTGAGGTTGGATTCATCTACGGCAATCGAGACACAGCCTCAGGTTATTGATGACTTATATAGATAGGTGTATAAGCTGAGAGATAGAAAGGGGCGTTGGCTAGACTATAGTAAGTGTTGAGTGAATTGAGGCGACTACCAGCCTTGCCATTGTGTGGAGACTCACGCCTAAGCGTACTGCTTTGGGAGGGAGCAATGCAGACTCTGCAGACAACTCTACATGAATCCAGACGATAAACCACAGCTTGCAGACTACGTGGCTGAGATATCAAAAATCGTGAGGGTTACCGTGATGCAGTACATGGCTAAGGATGGAAGAGGCCTCACCGGTTGAGAATAGACTTCCAGACCGCCTCCGGATGGGCCATTAGTCATTTTTTTTTTCCTTTCTTACCTATTTTGACTAGCTGAGACCTTGTTCGCTTGTGGTATTTTGTTTCTCATATAAACACCACAATTTCTATTCCTGGATATGTATGTAGGATGACTCCTAGTAGCTTATATAATTAGAAGTTTCTTCTATAGGATCATGTAGTCACTAAACCGGCCGCTGTCGGTTAGTTGAACATATACTCAAGTGCTTGTAAAATGACCTAAGTAAGTGTTTTAGGTCACGTTTTGTAAAACACTACAGCATTGTACTAATTTTGGGTGCTCAATGAAGATAACTACTTTGATCTTTAATTACTGCGTTGTGATTGCTTATATGATTATCCAAATTGTTCGCTTCTTTGATTGTTACTCATATGATGATTTTATTATTCCTGTAAGTTATAATTATACCAATGGTATGAGTACTTACACTCTTCTTTTCCTGTGTCGTGATAGAATCATGGCTCCTAAACAAATGACGCAAGCTGCCATTGCCAAGCTAGTTTCTGACGAAGTGGCGAAAGCTCTTGCCGAAGATCGTGCACCAATGACGTGGCGGTGCAGGAGTACCTGGCAACGAGTAAGTGCAGGCAATGCAGGAGGTCCTGAAAGGGCACAACAGGCTAGGGATTGTACTTTCTCAAGTTTCATGAAGTGTGGTCCTACTCAATTCCATGGTAAAGAAGGGGCTATCGAACTTTGCCGTTGGTTTGAGAAGATGGAATGTACTTTTGGGATCAGCGAATGCGCTGAAAGGAACAAAGTTAAGTTTGCTGCCGCTACCCTTCAAGGTAGAGCTTATACGCCAGTGAACCTCAAGTTGCCACTCTCAAGTTTATCAGAGCAAACTGGGAAACATAGGTATGATATGAAGAAGATGATGTTGGAAGAATTCTGTCCGAAGAAGAAATATCAAGGAAGTAAGATTAGTATTAGAAAACTTAAGTGTTAAAGACCATGACATAGCTGCTTACACCAACCGATTCAACGAATTGGTTTTACTATGTCCTAAGGTTGTTCCATCTAATCAAAAAGAAGATCAGTCAATATATCAAGGGGTTGTCATCATACATTCAGGGTGAGACAAAAAGTTAAAAAAAATGAGGAATAAAAGTGTTGGGATTAGGGGAGACCCCGAGTGAGCAAGACTCGAACTCGGGACCTCACCCAAATCAACCAACACTTTTATAACAACACCTCTACCGCTGTGCTACATTAGCTCATCCGGTAGAGGTTTGTTAAATTTAATATATAAGCCCATTTAGCCTTATAAGCCCACAGCCACCATTTAGCTTATTAACAGCTTATTAATAAGCTGTTTTTCCAGTTTTAGATTTTTCTTAGGATTCTTGTAGTGTAACTTATTTTCCCTAAATTTTTCATAATTTTTCATAATCGTTTACTATTTTTAATCATTTATTTTTATTAAAACTGTTTTTTAATTATAATAAATTAAATAAAAATCAAAAAAATATTTTTCTTTTTTAGAAAATTTTATTTTATCAGTATTCACTTAGGAAAAATAGAAAATCTTTCGTAGGGTCGTTTTTGCAAAATCTTACTTTTTAAAGAACGGGATTTAGCCCCGTTTTTGTTTTTTCATTTTAAAGCTCGTTTTGACTCCGTTTTCGGTCTAGTCTTTTTCATTCTTCATTATTAGTCCCCTAGAATAGATTAGAAGTAAAAATTTCTTTATAGGGTTAATTTTTAAGATTTTAAGTTTTTGACCCCTTGTTCGGGATTCCTACTCTCGTTTTTAAGTTTAATTTCGTAATTTTTAGGTTTTTCCCAATCGTTTTTGCTTATTATTGATTAATTTAGCTTTCTAAACTCCCAAACAATTAATCTCATTCAAACTCCAATTTTCCGACTGTACCGATTTTCAAGCACAGCCTCGTTGGGGATAAACGACCCAGGAATATTCTATACTACTTCTCGGTTTCATTGATTATTTTTAGATTATACTTATTATATATATTTTATTATATATTATATATATAAAAGGTCTAGCTTAAATATTAATCAAGGATACTCATCCTTGTAGGTTTCAAGATGTTTCCAAAAAGTAAAGCGTATAGTGAATATGTCATCAGGTTGATGCTTGCGCCAAGATCGACGAAGGTGAGACATTCAACTGAACCTGCTAAGGTACATGGAATTAGAAAGCTTCCAGGATCACCCAATTTAGGTGGGAGCTTGTTTTGAAAAATTGCAATGCATTCTTCGTTTAAGAAGGCAGCAGAGATTTATGCCATCTTACTTTTGTTGCTCACAAGATCTTTTAAAAACTTGCCATAATTGGGCATGCCGGCTAGGACATCAACTAGGGGTACGTTGATCCTAACTTCTTTGATTAGATCAATGAACTTGGCATATCGTTCTTCCATATTTTCTTTGCGTAGGCGCTGAGGGTATGGAATTTTTGGCTTGTACGCCTTGAGTGGTGGCGGATCGGATTTAGCTTGTTTGGAAGAAGATGACTCTACTTCCTTTTCAGCTTCATCAGACTCATCCTCACTATCATCATGGAGGACGGTGGTTTTTGCATTTGGATTGACTGGTGGATCATATGTCTTACTACTCCGTGTGAATACGACATTCACATGCTCATTTCGAGCGGGTGGTGGTCGGTAAGGTTTGTCATTTGTTGGGTTAGGTTTTGGATTGGTTTGAGTATTACTCGGAAGTAAACCAATGGGACAAGAGAAACATTCGTCGGAGTGTCGACCAAACTTTGTTTCAAGGTCTTGAATCACAACTTGGTGATTCTTTTGTCCTTGCTTAACTTTGGTTTTGAGGTTGAAGAACTGATTTTTGACAAAGTCATTCGATGATTTTCGAGCGACCATAAATTCTCGCATGGTTTTTTCAAAGTAGGACTCATAGAATTTATTTTTTGGGTGTTGGTGGATTGGAAGGTTTGTCTTCTCAAGGTTGGGAATTTTGGTTGTCATCTCTTAGTTGACGGTCACACCAGTTTCCGAAACTCCTACCATAGTAGTTTCCTCAATAACCTCCGTAGGCATAATTTGCTTCTTCATCTTTAGGACCTCCCGTTGGCATGTCATCAAAATCCGATGATGGGTGAGGACCTCCATAACTATTGCATCCATCTCGCATCTCCTTCATTTCTCCTTTGATATCTTTGAACTGCGAGTCGATTTTTGTGGTTAATGCCTCCATTTTTTCCATGAGCTGAGAGTTGTCGCTCCCTTCCGTGAAAGCAACGGTTTTCTAAAGGGGTTTAGCTTTGACGTCTTTTGACCAATCGAGTTTCAAGAGAACTCAATCTTCGAGCAACCGGTGTGCTTCGTTAGGGGTCTTATAGAGGAAGATTCCTTCGGCATCTAGGATAGCTTGCGTTGCTTCATCAAGTCCATGGTAGAAGATTTGGATTATGGTTCCTCGTACTAAACCATGTCTGTGACAACTATGAAGTAGGTCCTTCATACGTAGCCAAGCATCAACAAGAGATTCGTTTAAATGTTAGGTAAAACCTCGAATTTCTCCCATGAGTCAATCGAACATTGCGGGTGGAAAGAATCGGCTTACGAAAGCTTGTCTCATTTCTTCTCAAGTAGTGATAACACCGAAACTTAGTTTGTTGAACCATACTTTAGCATCACCGGCAAGGTATGATGGGAAAAGTTTGAGTTTGATTCCGTCCGCATTGGCGTTACCATATCGGAATATTCTTCAAATCTTAACGAATTCGACAATGTGCTTGTACGGATCGGCCCACGCACGTCCATCAAATTGTCGGTCTTTGATCATCGAGAGGTGATAACCTTTAACAGTGAAGTTATCTCCAAGGTTAACTGCTATGATAGCGGCCTCGGGAGTGGGTGCTACGACTCGGTTGTTAACCCCACATAGGTTGATCGTCTGACATTAGAAATGAAAAATCAGAAAACGGATTGTAAACAACTAAGGCTTCGAAAGGTGGGTATTTAACTTTGGGAACTCGGTCTTCTTCAGGTATGAATGAGTTTCTCTTCTTCTTCTTTTTGGTTTGGTGAATGAAACATTCGGGTTCTGAATAACGAGTAGTTAGTTCTTGTCTAGAAGAACAGGTGTTCATTTAAGAGCAAAACACAGCTAGGAGTGGATCCGATCAGGGCTCGGTTATGAGAAAAAGGTGTGAAAGGTGGTAAAAAAATTAAATCAGGCTTTTCAGAAGGTTTCAGTCAGGCGGCTGAGGCTCCTAGTTGGGCGGCTGGCTGGTTCTGGTTGGACACGAGACACGAGCCGGTTGGCTCAGGTGGTCAGCCAGGCGGCTGGCTGCCTCTGAAAGGAATTTTTTATATATATCAAGGTTCAGACACCACTGATCAATTAGAACACAAAATTTAAAACTAAAACACGATCAAATCCCCGGTAGCGGCGCCAAAAACTTGATGCGTGCGATACAGATAAGTTTTAAATTTATAACACGGATACCAAATTTCTTAGCAACACATAAGAGCAAGTATACTCGTCCGTTGATAGCAAGAGCTTGCATTGGTAAGACGGGATCGTTCGTGGGGATTAGTGTGTTTTGGTGGAGTTTAAAATTCGATACTAACGATACTAACAAGCAAGCAATGATTATGATTAAGATTCAATTGATTAAAAGACTACACTTGATTAGACTAGTTTGGGAAATCTAATTTGTATGATTGTGATGAACATCTTAACACTTTAATTGTATGAATTAGATGGTGATCTAATCTATTGTTTTCAAAACCTTCAATCTTCGTCAAGACTTTATGTGACAAAAACAAGCATTAAGTTTAATCAATCAAGTCAAGACTACTTCAATTTTAACTTGTTTGATTCATGGTTCATTTCACAAACGTGTTAACACCCACAATTAAGATATTTGTTAGATCAAACCGCTTAAGAAATGGTCAATACAAAAGGTAGCCGATCATAGACAAAAAGGCGACAATTGATTGATAACAATACCCCTTTTGACCTATGATACCAATATTAATCAATCCGGTTTGATAAAACAATGTCACGTGAATCATAAGCATAGATAGATCTTAAAAATAGCTTGAAATTGAAGAAAACATGTTATCACAATCATAAACAAATTATCATTCCACAAACATCATCTAATCAACTGCATAAAGACACTAGCCACTCATAGCAAACAAAGTCATTATTACAAAATTTAAAGTATTCATAAACATGATTAAAAGGTCTTACAAGGTTTGTAAAAGATTACAAGAAATGAGGCTTGATTGCCCTTGAAGAATGGTGATGATTTCTTGATGTTCTTGACCTCCTAAAATAGTTTCTTCCTCCTTCAAACTTCTAGGATTTTTCTAGATTTCTAAGAAGGGATTCCGGATTTGAGAGAGAGTGGAGATTGCTACTAGAGAGTAGTAGAGAAGATTGATGATTGGATGATGAAAACACTAGCCATAGGACCCTATTTATACTACTAGGAAGGTCTTGGGGTATTCAATGCTTTTCTTGGGGCCAAAGGTTCATAGAATGCTAGGTACAAGAGGTCTAGATCCTTCTTGATTGTTCATGGGGCTTCATGAAGCAATTGAGGGAGATGACAAGCTGGAGCCAGGCAGCTCATGGCTTCGGCCGGGTGGCTGGCCGTGCGTCCCCATACACAAGTTTCTTGATTTTGCGTTTAAGCTTCCCGTTTGAGTCGTGCTTGGTCGTGGGTCATTATACTTCAGTAAAACATCATTTAAGCTTATTCTTGGGACTTGAAAGCTCGAATGGTTAGTTCTTTTACTCTTGAAATACTTTCGATCTTTAGTCTTGATTCGGGATTCTTCGTACTTGCATAAAACTTGATTTCTTTGTCATTTCTTCGCTTTTCCTGTATTTGGCTACAAATAAACTTGGAAACACACTTTGATACAATAAAGTAACAAAACCATAGATAAATAGCCAAATAATTTATATAAAAGTACAGATAACGGGACTAAAAACATGTACAATTCGAGCGTTATCAATCCTTTGACCTCTTTGAGGTGTTTCTCAGTTGGGCGTGCCTGATAACGTGCACATACAAATGTTGGAAAGGCTATATCTGTTCAACTTGCAGTTAGATACATGAGTCCACCAATCATACTACGGTATTTGGTCAGATTAGTTGGGGTACCCTGTAAATCTGCGTCATTTCTGGCTGTAGCTATTGGTGTAAGTATGGAATCACACCTATTTATACCATGATTTTTAAGAAGCTCCAACGTGTATTATGATTGGTTAATGAAAATTCCACAGGGTGATTGATGAACCTGAAGTCCTAAGAAGAACTTCATCTCACCCATCATTAATATTTCAAAATTATCTTTCATTAGTTTTGCAAATCTGTTTGAGAAAACTGGATTTGTTGAACCAAAAATTATGTCATTGACATATATTTGAACTAATAAAATGTCATCCCCGTGTCTTCTTGTGAACAGTGTTGGATCCACAATACCGTTTGTGAAATGGTGGTCAATCAGGAATGAGGCAAGTTTGTCATACCATGCTCTAAGGGCTTGTTTGAGACCATACAGAGCTTTCTTTAGACGATAAACGTGGTTAGGAAAGTTTGGATCTACAAAACCATTAGGCTGACTTACAAAAACTTCTTCTTTCGGTGGACCATTGACGAATGCAGTCTTGACATCCATCTGGTAAATAGTGAAGTTCTTCTGAGTCGCGTAAGCCATAAATATTCTAACAGCTTCGAGTCGTGCTACTGGAGTGAACGATTCCTCAAAATCTATTCCTTCTTATTGACTATAACCCTTTGCAACGAGACGATATTTCTTTCGAATAATCATGTTTTCAGCATCCATCTTGTTTTTCCAAAGCCATTTGACCTTGATTACATTCCTGTCAGCAGGTCTTGCAACAAGTTCCCACACATCTAATCTTTTGAACTGATTTAGTTCATCTTGCATTGATTCGATCCAACTGTGATCAAGCATAGCTTCTTTGATGTCGGTAGGTTCAGTAGTACTCACTGTTAGTGCATACATGCATAACTCTGCATCTGTGTTGAGTCTATGTCTTGTTGAAATAGGCTTTGAAGGGTCACCAATCACTTGTTTAATTGGATGATTCTTATTCCATCTATCAGTAAAGCGATCTTTTTGATGAAACTCGTGCATATTTGATAGTTGCTGTTAGTTTGAATATGACTCGGATTTTCAAAATCAAGAGTTACAAATGGATTTATGAAAGTGTTCCCATTAAGTTCTGCAACGTCATCTTGAACTGACTCATCGGCATTAACATTCAAGACTAGAGTTGTTGGTTCGTTAGTAACTGGTTCTTCTGTTGAGGATACTATTTGAGGAGCTTCATTGTCTTCAACGAAAATTGAAGATTGTGAAAAACTAGAAGGGGGGTTGAATAGTTTTACAAATTAAAATATCGATTTTAATTTTTCTTAATAAATTATTCAGTTGGTTGTTAGATCTATTTGTTAATATAATATACACACATAATTTAACGATATATGCAAAACATAAAAGTAAAGGATATGGCACAAGTATTTATAGTGGTTTGGCTACAAGGACTCCTTCCTTGCCCTACTCCACTCCTCGATTCACCTACTCAAGAGTTTGAAATTGCTACCCATCAAAACTCCTTCAATCAGCAGAGAAGCCTCACAACGTCGCTTACCCTTTATCCGATGCTAAGCTAAACACCGAGTTCTATTATGGAAGAACTAACCCTTCATCACTTACCCTTTATCTGGTACTAAGCTAAATACAGTATCCTAATCATGGAAGGACAAAGCCCCACAACATTCACTCTTGATCTAAATGAAAGGTTCTACACATATAGAACCGACCTCATAATATACAACTCAAATCCTAACTTTCTACAAATTAGTTTTTCCCTAACCATTCTTGACACACTACAATGATAGATTAGAATGAGAATGAAGAATGAGATGATGACATAAGATCAGTAGATGGATCTTCATAAGAAGGGAGATCCTTGAAAGAAGCGAGCCTTAAAGCTTGAACTCGTATGCATAAGTCGATGAATCTTCTCCTATTAAGAAAAACACCAAAAACACTAATATGATAGAAACATGATCACAGATCAGAGGTTAAATGAATGTGACAGAAAAGTGGATGGGAATTTATGATAAAACAAGAGAATTAGCTTGGTATTTATAGGCCTAACTTCTACTGTGGCACGGACCCGCCGGTTCCATCTGTAGTATGGAACCGGCCGGTATAAACCCATGGAACCGGCTGTCCCGTAACACGGTTCCACCGGTTCTGAGAACCGTCCAGTGTAAAGACATGGAACCGGCACTTCTGACATAAAATCTGGGTTTAAGATTGTGTGATGTCACCAATGATGTATTTATCTCAAAAAATAATTTTTTGATTTTATAGAAAGGTAGTATATGTTTAAGGAAAACTTTATTAGGTTTACTTAGATACTCCTAAGTTTTATATCATTAAAAATGAATATATTTGTTTTAACCAAAGTGACTAAAATGGTTTTTATAAAATATATTATGTATATTTTGGTAAGAAATGTTTATATGATGCAAATGGTGAGAATGATGAAAGAATGATGATAGTCGAGTTAGAAAACTATTGGTTTAAAACTTATAAACTTTATTTTCTATTTCCAATGATTTTATGTTTGTCATTGACAAAACACGGACATATCGTAAAATATAAATAAACGTTTTTACGGTTTATTTGTAATAACAATCTCCCCCTTTTTGTTGATGATAAAACATTAACTTATCAGAAGTAAACTATAAAGTTTGTAAGTTTTAATTTGGAGTTTTTACTTCCTTCTTCCCCTTTTTGTCGAAACAAAAAGAGCGTCAAAGAAAAACTAACCCACATATGCAATGCAAAACAATAAATATGAGTATGACTGACGAATACAGGAGCTAATCATGATTCATAAAGAATTAAATGCGAGGATGTAAAGAGATAGATATGAGTAGGACCGAAAGTGCAATGCTTCCCCTTGACGAAACCTCTCCCTAAAAGAAGTTGTCAAGGAATCTAAATGAATTGAGAATGCTAAAAAGACACAAGTTAGTAGTATGCCTTAATATCAAAGGATAAACTCCCCCTAGATAGGGAGATCCCTATATAATAATTAAGATTCATAGGAATTGCTATGAAGAAAGGAAAAATAATTAAGAAATAACTAAACCTATGAAGCCGGTTATATCCGGTTCCATTGATAAAAGGACCCGACCTTCCTTAGTGAAGGGAACCGGCTGACCTGCAGAAAAGTCAGCTTGACCTAATTTTGGCGAGAAGTAATTTATTTAACGAATACGCTATATATGCTAAAACAAATAGCAAGCTAATCATTTTGCCAAACTGGTAGATGATAATACATATAAGAACAGGTCATATGTCAATTCGGGAACAAAATACTTTAGTTAAGTCAAGAAGCCATGTTTCGCATATCATAGGAACATAACCTATAATCGCCAAAATCTTTTCTACCGTAATATTTTTACTTGTATATTATACTTAAGACGCGTCACCTGTAATTTAGGTGAACGTAAGGATTTTCTCTTGTTCAAGACATATTATAACATCTGATCTCATTGATATCTCGTGAGACATAAGCCTCGCCTTTCAACCTTTCAAGTAATTTTCTAAAACCCCGCGAGGGAGAAGCATGCTAGTTTATTAAAACGAACACAATTTTTTTTCTCTTGTATGTCTTGACCCGTAAGTGAATATATGTTGTTGCCTTGAGTACTCTCGTCCAAAAACCCCCAAACGGCAGCCGACAACTACCTATGATGGGTTATCCCGCGACATTACAATTAAAAGCGCGAATGAGGCTTGACAACCCTTTAGGTTTTAGTGGTTAGATTGAATCCAGGAAAGTGGCACTCCCAATGTACGGACATATAGTAATGATGTAGATTTTTAAGTAGGCACTTGACGAAAATACCTAGCCTGGGGCATTCATGTATTATAACTTGATTATGGATTTTCGTTAATGGGATCGGTGTCGCGAGCACATGCAACTGTTGTATAACTATGTGTGCTTGTCTCATCAACAGAGTTCTATAATTAAGCAAAATGATTTATTTTTATGCTTGTGTTCAATTCTTTATCAATTATCAAACCTTATTAAATTACACCTTCAACCTCGTGATGACTTTTTTAGCATGTTTCATCTCAGGTAATTATGAAGTACGAAGGCTTAGAATGCACTGAAGATGGTAGTATTATTCGCTAAACTTTTGTCCACCATTTAAAAACCCATTCCTCATTAAAAACTTGTTTTAGTTTGGTTAAATCAAACTTATTTTAATTGTATGGGGTGATTATCACTGGGACTACGCTTTTGAACTCTGATAAATATGGAATGGAATGGTTGTTTGTTTTGTTTTTAAAACGTCTCATTGAGTCGTTCTTTATATCTTATGACTATTGTACTATTATTTAACACCCAAATTGTTAGTTCCCTGCGTGTAATTAGGGGGTGTTAAAGATGGTACAAGAGCCATAAGTTATGAGAATAGTCGTTTTTCAAAACCTAAACTATAACTATTCATTATAAAATTTTAGCGCGCAAAAATTACCTCAAGATGCCGCCAATCGTTCTTGCAATTACCTTCCTATGCATTATTATATTGCGGTTGTTATTATCAATAAGTATTTAATAATAAATACTAAATAAATATGACAAGATATATATTGATATTTAAAACTTTACATATAAAGTTTTATCATACTTTGAAAATCTCATATCTAATGTATTGCATACATTCATATATTTTGCATACATTCATACTTTGCATAAATTTTATTAAATATAGTGACCTTATACGTATCCCTCGTGTTCGCAGATTATCATGGCGAACCTATTTCCAAATGACGACGCGAATGCTCTCGTGCCAAACTTCAACATTGGGTTTGTACCGAATCCAGGCCATGCACACTTTGCTAACAACAACAATAATAATGGATGGATAGAGTGGGATGTACCACTAGGAGAGATGGATGAGCCGATGGTAGACTCGGAGTCTGACGAGGAGGAGATGGATAGATGAGGATAAAGGTTGGTGCTTTTTTTGATGGCGCCTTAACCCGATGCACCTTTGAGGTTGGATTCATCTACGGCAATCGAGACACAGCCTCAGGTTATTGATGACTTATATAGATAGGTGTATAAGCTGAGAGATAGAAAGGGGCGTTGGCTAGACTATAGTAAGTGTTGAGTGAATTGAGGCGACTACCAGCCTTGCCATTGTGTGGAGACTCACGCCTAAGCGTACTGCTTTGGGAGGGAGCAATGCAGACTCTGCAGACAACTCTACATGAATCCAGACGATAAACCACAGCTTGCAGACTACGTGGCTGAGATATCAAAAATCGTGAGGGTTACCGTGATGCAGTACATGGCTAAGGATGGAAGAGGCCTCACCGGTTGAGAATAGACTTCCAGACCGCCTCCGGATGGGCCATTAGTCATTTTTTTTTTCCTTTCTTACCTATTTTGACTAGCTGAGACCTTGTTCGCTTGTGGTATTTTGTTTCTCATATAAACACCACAATTTCTATTCCTGGATATGTATGTAGGATGACTCCTAGTAGCTTATATAATTAGAAGTTTCTTCTATAGGATCATGTAGTCACTAAACCGGCCGCTGTCGGTTAGTTGAACATATACTCAAGTGCTTGTAAAATGACCTAAGTAAGTGTTTTAGGTCACGTTTTGTAAAACACTACAACATTGTACTAATTTTGGGTGCTCAATGAAGATAACTACTTTGATCTTTAATTACTGCGTTGTGATTGCTTATATGATTATCCAAATTGTTCGCTTCTTTGATTGTTACTCATATGATGATTTTATTATTCCTGTAAGTTATAATTATACCAATGGTATGAGTACTTACACTCTTCTTTTCCTGTGTCGTGATAGAATCATGGCTCCTAAACAAATGACGCAAGCTGCCATTGCCAAGCTAGTTTCTGACGAAGTGGCGAAAGCTCTTGCCGCTGATCGTGCCCCAATGACGTGGCGGTGCAGGAGTACCTGGCAACGAGTAAGTGCATGGCAATGCAGGAGGTCCTGAAAGGGCACAACAGGCCAGGGATTGTACTTTCTCAAGTTTCATGAAGTGTGGTCCTACTCAATTCCATGGTAAGGAAGGGGCTATCGAACTTTGTCGTTGGTTCGAGAAGATGGAATGTACTTTTGGGATCAGCGAATGCGCTGAAAGGAACAAAGTCAAGTTTGCTGCTGCTACCCTTCAAGGTAGAGCTTATACGCCAGTGAACCTCAAGTTGCCACTCTCAAGTTTATCAGAGCAAACTGGGAAACATAGGTATGATATGAAGAAGATGATGTTGGAAGAATTCTGTCCGAAGAAGAAATATCAAGGAAGTAAGATTAGTATTAGAAAACTTAAGTGTTAAAGGACCATGACATAGCTGCTTACACCAACCGATTCAACGAATTGGTTTTACTATGTCCTAAGGTTGTTCCATCTATCAAAAAGAAGATCAGTCAATATATCAAGGGGTTGTCATCATACATTCAGGGTGAGACCTATTCTTCTAAGCCAACTACTCTAGAAATGAAGCTATATAGGATGGCGCATGGCCTTATGGAGCAGAAAGTTTCAAGGATGGAAGGAAAGAATGCTGATCAAGAACAAAGAAAATGGGAAGGTGAAATCAAGGGAATAATCAAGGCAATCGCGGTAACAACCAGGGAGACAACCGTGACAACCACCGTCATAATCAAAACAATAACCGAAGGAATGGAGGTGCTAGGGCCATGACTCAAGCTCAAGGTGAAAATGTGAATCAAGGAGGGCACGCCCAAAAGTGCAATAGGTGTAACGTGTTCCATTTTGGAAATTGTCCGGTGAAATGCAATAAATGTGGAAAAAGGGGACATATTGCTAAGGATTGTCATGGTAAATGGGTAGCCCTGGTAGGCTAAAACTGAGCCGATAAGGTTTGTTAAAAGTTTGGGGACCCGAATCACCTCGCCAATAAGTGAATTTGTCCTGAGAAGAAGAAGCTGGATGGAAGGAATGCAGGTGGCCATGTTTATGCCGTGAAAGATGTTGATCAAGCTCAAGGTCCAAATGTGGTGACTGGTACGTTTCTGCTCAATAATCGTTATTTTAGCATGTTGTTTGATTTGGGGTCGGACAAGAGTTTCATAAATGCTTAGTCCCTTTAACCATAATTATTGATAACGAACCGGAAAGAATAAGTGCTAGTATGAGGCGAGTTAGCTACAGGAAGGATCGCCAGTACAAATACCGTATTAAGAAGGGTGTTCACTTTAAACTAGGTCAACCACCTATTTAAAATCGATCTAATGCCAATAAAAACTTGGTGCTTTGATGTCATAATTGGCATGGATTGGTTAGCTGATAATGAGGCCCGTCATCATCTGTGGTAAGAAGGAAGTGCACATTCCATTAAAGAATCGAATGTTAGTGGTCAAGGGTGATAGCAATTCTTCCCGATTAAAAGTGATATCCTGTATTAAGGCAAGAAAATACATTGAAAGAGGATGTCATCTATTCTTAGCTCACATTACCGAGAAGGAGAAATCTGAGAAACGTCTTGAAGATGTACCGGTAATTTGTGATTTTCCAGAAGTATTCCCTGATGACTTGCCTGGACTTCCCCCATCTCGACAAGTTGAATTCAAAATTGATCTTGTGCCGGGTGCTGCTCCAGTTGCCCGTGCACCTTATCGTTTGGCTCCGTCAGAAATGAAGGAATTATCTGAGCAATTAAAAGAATTGTTGGAAAAAGGATTCATTGCAAGAGCTCTCACATGGGAGCTTGGTGTTGTTCGTAAAGAATAAGGATGGGTCTTTCGTATGTGTATCGATTATGCAGTTTAACTGAATAAGTAGACGGTCAAAAAACCGTTATCCTCTCCTAAGAAATTGGACGAACTATTCGATCAATCTTCAAGTCAAGTGTATATTCAAAATTGATCTATCCGTTCGTATCATCAACTGCGCGTTCGAGAAGAGGATAACCCATCACCAGCTTTTCGAACAATGTATGGCATTATGATTCCAAGTGATGCCTTTGGTCTAACCAATGCCCAGCAGTGTTTCATGGATTTGATGAAACTGTGTCTGTAAGCCCATATCTTGATAAATTTGTTGATCGTATTCATCGATACAATCTCCATCTACACCAAGACCAAGAGAGAACATAGGACATCTAAGATCATTTTGGACCTGCTCAAGAAAGAGAAATTGTACGCCAAATTCTCAAAATGTGATTTCTGGTTGGAGTCCGTTCAATTCCTTGGCCATGTTATTAATAGGGAAGGCGTCCATGTTGATCCCGCAAAAATTGAAGCTGTCAAAAATTGGCCTGTTCCGAAGTCGCCAACTGAAGTGAGACAATTTATGGGATTAGCCGGCTATTATAGAAGATTCATCGAGGGATTTTCTTTGATCGCCAAGCCGCTTACCAAACTTACTCAAAAGAATAAGAGATTCGAGTGGGGTACGGATGAGGATGAAGCATTCCAAAAGCTTAAGCAAGATCTATGTACTGCTCCAATTTTAGCTTTGCCCGAGGGTCCTGATGATTTCGTGGTTTATTGCGATGCATCACTCAAGGGTTATGGTGCGGTACTTATGCAACGGGATAAAGTGATTGCCTATGCTTCCCGGCAATTGAAAACTCATGAAGAAAACTACACTACTCACGATCTTGAATTGGGTGCTGTGGTTTTTGCTCTTAGGCTCTGGAGACATTACCTCTATGGTACAAAGTGTGTTGTGTACACCGATCATAAGAGCTTACAATACATTTTGGATCAAAAAGAGCTAAATATGAGGCAACGGTGATGGATTGAGTCTATTAAAGTGATTATGATTGTGAAATACGTTACCATCCTGGCAAAGCCAATGTGGTAGCCGATGCTCTTAGCAGGAAAGTTCGAGAGAAACCTTTGAGGGTTCGATCTTTGGTGATGTCTACCCCCCCTAAAAAAAATAAACACCGATCTGTCGCGAAAGGATACTCAAGGCAACTGGAAGCTGTGAACAAGAAATTGTCAAAGCGAAAAAATCTAGGTCCGACTGTTAAGCCTATCTCATAGATTCACACCGACGGGATTTCGGTATTTCAAAATCGTGTGTGGTTACCGATGTTTGGCGGGACTACAGACTTTGATTTATGCACGAGTCCATCAGTCGAAAATATCTATACATCCGGGTTCTGAAAACAAATGTAATCAAGAATCTAGAAGAAATTATATTGGTGGCCGAATATGAAAGCCGACATTGCTACATATGTTAGTAAATGCCTTACGTGTGCCAAAGTCATGGTCGATCATCAGCGACGGTCAGGACTTCTGCACAACCTTAATTCCTGGAATGGAAGTGGAACGTATTACTATGATTTGTTTACAGGGCACCGAGAACATGTAGTAAGTTCTGATTCAATTTGGGTATTGTCGTTCGTGGTTGACTAAATCAGCTCACTTTTTGCCGATGAAGAAGACTGATAGTATGGAAAAACTCACCTGGCAGTATCTGAAGGAAGTTGTCTGTAGCATGGGTGACCATTGTCGACATCTTCAGACCGTGATTAGCGATTTGCGTCGGGTTTTTGAGGTTCAGCTTCAAACGCTTTAGGGACGAAACTTAAATATGAGTATAGCAACCATCCCGGAAACAGATGGTCAAAGTGAGAGAACGATCCAAACTCTTGAAGATATGTTGCGTGCCTGCGTAATTGATTTCGGTGGAAGTTGGGATCGACACTTGCCTCTGGTCGAGTTCTCTTATAATAACAGTTACCATGCTAGCATCAAGGCGGCACCGTTTGAAGCACTTTATGGGAGAAAGTGCAGATCGCCCGTTTGTTGGAGTGAAGTTGGGGACAGTCAACTAACTGGGCCCGAGTTAATCCGTGAGACCACGGAAAAGATCATTCAAATCAAGAACCGTTTACTCACTGCTAGAAGCCGACAAAAGAGTTATGCTGATGTAAGAAGAAAGCCGATGGAGTTTAATGTGGGTGATATGGTTATGCTCAAAGTTTCGCCTTGGAAGGGCGTAATTCGCTTTGGTAAACGGGGAAAGTTGAGTCCACGTTATGTGGGACCGTTCAAGATTATTGAAAGAATTGGTCCTGTGGCGTATCGATTAGAGTTACCGGAAAAACTTCGTGGTATTCATAATACGTTTCATGTTTCAAATCTCAAGAAGTGCCTTGCGGACGAGAACCTGGTGATTCCACTTGAAGAAATTCAACTGGACGATAAATTGCACTTCAATAAGAGCCGTGGAAATTATGACCGGTGAAATTAAAGCAGTTGAAGCAGCAGAAGAATTCCTATTGTTAAGGTTCGTTGGAACTCACGGAGAGGTCCAGAATTTACATGGGAAAGAGAATACTACTCATGAAGAAGTATCCGCATCTATTTCCGAGCAAGAAGCGAGGGCGTGGTGATAATCGAGCGCCGGGACGTCGCTCCCTTAAGGAGGGGAGGATGTAACATTCCGTATTTAAGGTCACTACTATTTCTAATCTCATAATTAATTTATAAATTTTAAACAAGTTACTTTTATTTACATCTAACATTTTAAAAATTGGAAATCGTCGTTTTAATTAATTACCGAGACTATCATGAAAACAATATTCGACTTGAACCTTACGTAAATTTATAACTTTTCATAAAAGTATTCCGTTTAATGTTAATTATTTTATCAATACATTTTTTTAAACTTCGTAGGATTCGCCTTAACTTCTCATTTTTATTTTACGTCGATCCCGTTAGCCTCAAAACTACGACCTACTATCTTAAATTATACGACTAAAACACTAGAATAACAAATTTTTAAACTAAAATCATTCACGCACCACCTCTTGTGGCGTGTCCTTCTAGGACAAATGTCTAAGACACTTACTTAACTCCCTTGCAAGCATATACCTCAATTCAAAACCATGTGCCTTTCATTTTCTCCCATAGTTTACCAAAAACTACACACACATCTCTTTGTCCCTCTCCTTGCCGTGAGCTAGGACACCAAGAACAACAAAGATATCAATTTTCTTCAATCACAATAATACTAGTTAAACCATAACTCTTGTAATCCATTTCCTAATATTATAAACTGCCCCATCAAAAATCCAATCATATAACCAACACTTGGGCTGAATAAATTCAAGTTTTCATAAGTTATTGCATGATGAAGATGATGATGTTCTAGAGTATTGGCGGTTTAAGATTCAAGACTTGGTGTAAAGAAGTCCTTTGTGTTTGTGTAATCATATAAAGTAAGCCATCCTTTCTATCTTTTCCTAAATTTTTTTCTTATAAGACTATTTTGATATTAATACTTGCTATAAAAATATATATTGATGAGTGTAAGGATATGTTTTAGGATATGTAGTGGCATGCGTGAGGTTCATATGTGTTTTAAATGATTTAGAAAAAAGGGGTTTGGTTTGGATTTATAGAACTATTTGAAACATATCAAAACTTATTGTTTATCATCAAAAACATTTTTGCTAGTCTGTAAACAAAAACATGGTTGGATAGATATATGTCTGCATGATGTATATTGGATGGTCAACCAATTATTATTAATTGAGTATATATGGTCCAAAATACTAAAATGGGTCAGTTCTGGACTTCTGTTTAGAAAACGTATTAAACACCAGGTTTATGAGTTAAATATTTGGGTTTTAAAGCATGGATCAATACTAGACATCATAGGGAAGCTTTAGAACTTGGCCTCACATCCATTACTATCTTAGATTAGGAGTTTATGAAGTAAAATGGCAAAAGTAAGGAAATTCAATCAACTCTTCTGTTTGACTAGGAGTGGTTAGTAAAAATCTATTTCCCATAGGGATTGGTAAATGGTATGAGTGAATGTCTAAATGTTTTGAAAACTACACTTCAAGGGATTTCCAAAGGTGAATACCTTGAGTTTATACCATTTATAGATTGGTAGATACAGGCCCCAAAACATGAGCTAAATCCAGAATTGCGACTTATACGTCTTGAAGACTAAAAATACAAATGTGTAATAACATAGCCTAAAATTGGAATTAGACGGCGAAATTTGTAGATGTAAATTACATAAAAGAACAGAGTCAATAAATGTTTCAAATTGGGATTCAAAGAATACTTTCGTTAAGTCAAGAAGCCTATGTTGCCGCATAATCTTAGGAACATATCCTATATTCGTCAAACTATTCTTACGTATTATTTTTACTTTGTGATAATATATACTAAGACGCGTCACTTAATTTTAGGTGATGCGTAAGGGATTTTCTCTTGTTTCCAAGACTTATTATACTTCTGATCTATTTGAATATCTCGGTTGACTTCATAGCCTCGCCTTTCAACTTTTCAAGTATTTCTAACAACCTCCGCGGGTAGATGCATGCGAGTTTTTAATAAAACGAACACATGTAGCTATTCTTCTGGTATGCTTGGTACCGTCAAAGTGAATATATGTTGTTGCTTGAGTAGCTTTCGTCATAAGACCCCAATCGTGAGCCCATCAACAACCCTATTATGGGTAGCCCCGCTCATACAATTAATAGCGCTATGGGCATGACAACCGGTTCGGTTTTTTATTGGAGTTTGAATCAAGGAAAAGTGAAGACACTCCAATGAGTACGAACATAATGTGATTGAATGTTAAAGTAGGTATCTGAGACGAAAAATACCTAGCCTGGGGGCATTCCCATGTATTATTACTTGATTATATGTTGATTTCGTCAATGGTATCTGTGTCCGCGAGCTCAAGCAAACTGCCTGTTATTATCTTGTCTGATCAACAAGTCTATATGAAGGCAAATATTATTTTTAGCTTGTGTTCAATTCATTTATCAATACAAACCCTATGAATTCACTCAACCTCGTGTTGACTATTTAGCTTGTTATCATCTCAGGTAATCTGAAGAACGAAGGCTTGAAGCACTGATCAGAGAGGATTTGCGCAAAACTATTGTCCCCCATTAAAAACCCATTCCTCAATAAAACATTGTTTTATATTTGGTTAAATCAAACATATTTTTAGGTATGGTGATGATCTCTTGGTACTACGCTTTTTACTCTGATAATAAGAATGGAATGGTTGTTTGTTTTTAAAACGTCTCATTGAGTCGTTCTTTATATCTCATGACTATTGTACTATTATTTAACACCCAAATTGTTGGTTCCGCTGCGTGTAAATTTGGGGGTGTTAAAGCCCCACAACATTCACTCTTGATCTAAATGAAAGGTTCTACACATATAGAACCAACCTCACAATATACAACTCAAATCCTAACTTTCTACAAATTAGTTTTTCCCTAACCATTCTTGACACACTACAATGATAGATTAGAATGAGAATAAAGAATGAGATGAGATAGACATAAGATCAGTAGATGGATCTTCAAAAGAAGGAAAATCCTTTAAAAGAAAGCGAGCATTAAAGCACGAACTTTGATGCATAAGTTTTGGTAAATCATCTCCCTAGTTAGAAAAACACAAACAAAAACACTAATTTGATAGAAACTTGAACACATATCAGAAGGTATAAATGAAAAAAAAATGTGAAAGAAAAGTGGATGGGAATGTTATGATAAAACAAGAGAAAATACTTGGTATTTTAAGCCTAACTTCTACTGTGGCACGACCCACACCGTTCCAATCTGTAGTAAGGAACCGGCCGTATAAACCACATGATCCGACGTTCCCTTATCAGACGGTTCCGACTGGTTCTGAGAAATAAAACCGTACCAGTGTAAAGACATGGAACTAGGCACTTCTGACGAAAAATCTGTTTAAGATTTGTGTGATGTCACCAATGATGTATTTTATCTCAAAAAATATTTTTTGATTTTTAATAAAAAGGTAGTAAATAATGTTTACAGGATAAACTTTAATAGGTTTACTTAAGATACTCCTAAGTTTTTATACATAATAAAAATAATATATTTGTTTTAAACCAAAGTACTTAAAATGTTATAATGTAAAATATTTTATGTATATTTTGGTAAGAAATGTTTATATGATGCAAATGGTGAGAATGATGATAGTCGAGTTAGAAAACTATTGGTTTAAAACTTATAAACTTTATTTTCTACTTTCCAATGATATTTTTTAAATGTTTGTCATTGACAAAACACGGACAGATCGTAAAATATAAATAATTGGTTTTTTTAAAAAAAAACGTTTTAGTATTTGTAATAACAATCTTACCTTATTCGTTGATGATAAACATTTAACTATATCTGAAGTAAACTGATAAAGGTTTTAAGTTCTTAATTTGTATGTTTTTACTTCCTATCTTCCTCTTTTTGTCAAAACAAAAAGAGCGTCAAAGAAAAACTAACCCACATATGCAATGCAAAACAATAAAGAATCAAATGCGAGGATGTAAAGAGATAGATATGAGTAGGACCAAAAGTGCAATGCTTCCCCTTGACGAAGGCTCTCCCTAAAAGAAGTTGTCAAGGAATCTAAATGAATTGAGAATGCTAAAAAGACACAAGTTAGTAGTATGCCTTAATATCAAAGGATAAACTCCCCCTAGATAAGGGAGAAAACCTATAAAATAAAAATTAAGATTCATCAGGAATAGCTATGTTAAAGGAAAAAAAAAAGAAATAACTAAAACCTATGAAGAGCCGTGATCTATCAATCGGTTCCATGATAAAAAGAGACCCTCCTTCCATAGAGAAGGGAACCTGCTGACCTGCAGAAATGATATCAGCTTGCCCTAATATTGGCGAAAGCAATTTATTTAAAGAAATACGTTATATTGCTAAAACAAAAACAGCAAGCTAATCATTTTGCCAAACATAAACAATCCAAGATTAACAACAAATAAAAGGACAATTGAACACAAGACTAAGATATCATTAAGAACATTTTAATCATAAAGTAAGAATACATTGATTTAGATCAACAAAAACTAAAATCATGATTAAGTTCTAACTAGACTAATCTTCCAAAATCCTAAGGTCATTTGAACTTGCAATCACCATTTTAAGGTCTTTGGTTGGAGAGATGGTTAAGACGTTCAAGGATGTGGTTCAACATGAACCTCATTTCATTTTTCAGGTTATAAACGAGTGTTTCGGTGCGTTGGCAATGGGGACATAAGTGTTCTTGTGGTTGGGGAAGAGATGAGGGTCCTTCCATCCATAAGGAATTATCGAGAGGGAAAAAAATATTTGATGGTGGGAGTATGGGTCTAAAAGGTGGTATGGCGGTTGTTGAAGTGGTGGTGAAATGGAATGATGGAGGTATTGGTGAAGGAGAAGTAGTGGTAAGAGGAGGGAGGAGGTTATCTTGCACATTTTTGTGCATTTTGGATTGCGGCTACCAAGTTGTTAGAGAAGTCATGAAGTTGACCAAGTTGTAGCAAGACTTGATCCCTACTTATGAGTAACTCAGGTTGAGCACTCATCCTACTTCCTCTCATAGAGAGGTTGATATGGGGAAGAAAGGTTCGAAGTCCATTGGTATGTGTTGAGGGGGTGTTTGGTTGAACCCTTAAGATGGTGGTTGAGGTGGTGGATTGATGCTTCTAGGAGGCAACTCTTCCATGGATGGTAAGTAGGGGTAAGGCTCAATAGGTTAGTTTGGAGGAGATGAGAACACGAGTGATCGAGGAGCTAATGGAGATGCCTCAATTAGTTGAGTTGGGGTGGTTTGGCTAAACATTGGTGATGTGTTGGTGAGTGCAAGAGTAGTTTCAAGAGTTGTGGGAATAGGGTTGTTTTTTTGAATGGGTGAGGATTCATTTGATGAGATGTCAATCACATTTGTTCTTGCCAACTTTCTTAGAGGGTTTTTGGTGGAAGAGGATGCACTTAAAGCCAGTTTGAAGGTGATTAATGAAGGGAGTTATGGCTGGTTTTTCTCAAGTTTTGATGTGTAGATGGTGATAGCAAGCTTAAAATAAGCCTCAATTTATACACCAGGTGCATGCAAAGTATTTAATGCCAAGTCCACTACTTTTTCTCTAAATATAATCATTAGAGTGCTTTTTAGGTCAAACAAGATAAAACCAGATATTGGGTTATCTTAAGACTGGTTCAACTAACTTATTTATGAGGTTGGATAAAAAAGATAACTACCCTAAACGAGAAAAGGCCTACTGTAGAACCGGTTTTGACGGTTCCATTGGTTCAATGAAACCGACCAATACTACACAGGGAACCGGCTGCAGCAGCCTTGGTTCCTAAATTCACAAGATTTCTATTAATGATCCAAATAAATTCTAATCCGAAATTTCTTTTATATTGATGAACAAATGGATATACTAGATTGTCCTAAAAGTTCATAGATAAGATTCAATGCTTTTATCCTACATATTTTTATAATGCTAAACACTCCTTAATTTTAGGATAAACGAATGATCAATGACTATAATAAGCATATAGATAATCATAAGCATTAGCAATATAGTTTACAACCAATTATCCAAATATTCAAGCATAGAGAGAATAAGAAGATACAATATTCAAGCAAGTACACAAACCAAATTGTTTAAACCAAGCACACTTCTAAAAACACTCACACCTTTTACCACACCCTTACTTCTTCTTTTCGAAATTTAAGAGGAAGTGTCCAAAGCACTTGAACATCCTATTTGTTTGCTTAAATTCCAAAGATTCTCCTCATTTTATGGGTAGAAGTTGGTTGATGTAGGGAATGGGATCGAGTGTGTAATTGTCCACCGAGTCAATTTCTTGTTCTTGATAAGGAGTGGGAGAGGGTGATCTGGATGATTCTGAAGGAGTTTGTGGGTGAGGCCTTTTTTTTCGGGTTTGATTCTAAGAGCTTATCCCTTAGTGAGGGGGATTATGACGTGATCGGCAAGATGGTGAAGATCCGAGATGGCATAAGGATGAGAGGTGCGGACATGCTCATACAGACGAGTAAGGAGAATTCTATAGGGAAGTGCCATAACATCGTTCTTGGTTACACTTTTAATCCTTTTAGCGATGTAGTATGCAAGGTTGAATTATTTTCGAATGGTGAGACAATGGAGCAGGTATGGAAGACAAGCATTCGGATGATCATTGTTTCTTGAAAGACTTATGATATTTTTACTAACAATGGCTTGGCCTTTGACCTTATAGGTTTTACTAGGGGGCCTTTCATAGATGAGTATGTTACGGATAATTAAAGGATCCTCAACGGGAGGTGGATAGATGTCGGGATTTGAATCAATGCTATTGGGTAGGGACGAGATGAACCAATCTGTTGTGAACATGCACACACCTTCACAAGGTACACGAAGGATTCGAGCAAACTCCTCGAGTTGGAGGCAAATTTCAACATTGTTGATGATAAAGGTGATGGAAAGAGTCTCATTTAAATTTCGAATGAGACGGACACTTTTGTAAGGAGAACGAACATGGGACAAATTTGTTCGTTGATATCAAGAAGACAATCAAATCTGATTGTTGCGAAGGTTTGGCGAAGATTAGGTTGGTCTTCTAGATAGGAGGGGTGCATGACACGAACTTCATGAAAGTATCTTCACTCAAGATTTTTGTAGATGGATTTCTCATAATCGTTTAGCCCCTCAATTTTGTGGTATTTGGGATGTTGTTAGCAGTGTCTTGGTGGTCAATGTGAATGGATTTTTACATCTTGATCCTAGAGAAAGTAAATCTGATAAAACGAATTAATCGAAAGGGTTTCGGTTTATATGACCATTTTTACCGTTTTTATCGTATAGTCATACAAACTCGATATAACAACCCAGAATTTTCATCAAATGCATTTTACTATGATTACAATTATACGGGGAAATTTTTCGCTTTATTACATTTTTGAGAGTGATTTGTGTGATTTTCTCTTAACTACTTAACTTTTTAAATTTACTTAATTAAAGCAGCTTATAAACAAGCTGTATTGAGAGCTTTTTTTTGAACACAAAACAACTTAATAAGAAACTTAACATTGGAATTGTAAATTGAATAAAAACTCAATCTTGGCATTTAAAACTTGAAAGGGTTACAAATTGAAAGTAAAAGCTGTAAATAACTGAAAAAATAAGCTAATTTATGTTTTTAAAAATTAAAAACTAACTCTCTCACTAACTCACAAAAGGCTCTATTTATAGCCGAAGTCTTCTTCTTTTCGACTTCTTTCTTCTGTGTTTCTTTGTAGAGACAAAAACCAAGTGTGCTTGTTGTGTGTGGTGGTTCTCAAACAAATCCCAGCCTTTAAATTCTTTTGTGCTTCTTTTGAGTCAATCATAGCCATCGAAAATACTTAGCGACATGGTGGGGATTGCCAACATGAAACTTATACTAGTTGGGGGGGGAGGGGTTGATAGAGTGGTTGAAATGATTTATCTGGGTTTTGTTGAGTGGTTTTGCAGGGTAGAGGTATGGGACGACATCCCTAGTTGTACCTGGGGTTTTGTTTGGGCGGGAAGAATGGAGTTTGGGAAGGATGGCAGCTTTGGCCCCTCAAGTTTTATAACTTCTTTGCAAAACTTCGCCCCTTTTGCAATTTCGACCCTTGTCTTTTAATTCTTGCAATACAACTTGGGGTTTGGCAATTTTAGTCCCTCAAGTTGTATTTTCTTCATGTGGATGACTTTAGACTTTGACTTGACTTGGCTTGGCTTCGGATTGACTTTGTCTTTTCCTTCCCGTGCTTGGTTTGGTCGTTTTTGGCTTTCTTTTTAAATATCCGTTCCTGCATAATTCAAATGCAAAACATACAAATACAATGTATCTTTGGTACGTTTTTAGTCTTTTAAGTCCGTTTTTAATGGAAAATGGTATGTGTAATTAAGCACATACCACTCTCCTAGTGGTACATCCCACTCTATCCATCCATTATTATTGCTGTTGTTAGCAAAGTGAGCATGGCCTGGATTCGGTTCAAACTCAATGTTGAAGTTGGGCACGAAAGCATTCGCGTCGTCATTTGGAGGTAGGTTCGCCATGATAATCTGCGAATACGAGGGATACGTATAAGGTCACTATATTTAATAAAATTTATTCAAAGTACGAATGTATGCAAAATATATGAATATATGCGAATATGTATGTATGCAATACATTAGATATGAGACTTTCAAAGTAGTGATCATACACCCGCAATATATAATGCTAGAAACGTAATTGCAAGAACGACTTGGCCGGCATCATGAGGAATTTGCGCGCTAAAATTTTAAAAATTAAAGTTATAGTTTAGGTTTGGAAAACAACCTTTTTTCTCTATAACCTTTAGCTCTTGATACTAATCTTTAACACCCCAAAATTTACACGCAGCGGAACCAACATTTTGGGTTTTATGTTAAATAAAGTACAATATCGCAAGAAATAAGATACGACTCAAAGAGGCATTTTAAAAACAAACAACCATTCCATTTTCTATTTATCAGAGTTCAAAAGCGTAGTCCCAAGAGATCGTTACCATACATAAAACAAGTTTGATTTTAACAAACTAAATTAAGTTTTGGGTCTTAAGGGAATGATTTTTAACAGTAATTGCACAAATTGTCAGCGCAAATCTCCTCTTATTGCCTCCTAAGTCCCCCAGACTTCAATTTACCTGAGATGAAACTTGCTAAAAGTCACACGAGGGTTGAGTTGTATTCATATGTTTTATAAGTAATAAACAGTTGAAAAGGGTTGAACACAAGCATTATAAAATTATAAGCATCATATAGACTTGTTGATCAGACAAGCTAAAATCCAACAGTTGCATTGAGCTCGCGACACCGATCCCATTGACGAATTCCATAAACAATTCTAATAAATGAATGCCCCCAGGCTAGGTATTTCGTCAGGATACCGTACTCAAATTCTCCTACTACAATATCGTCGTACATTGGGACGTGATCACTTCGGATTCAAAACTTCCCAAAAACCGAACGGTGTCAAGCCCATAGCGCTATTCAATTGTGGTATGAGCGGCTACCATCATAGGTGTTTGACGGCTCCACGATTTGGGGTCTTATGACGAAAGCTACTCAAGCAACAACATATATTCACATACGGGTCCAAGCATACAAGAAGAAAAATACTTGTGTTCGTTTTATAAAAACTAGCATGCATCTCCCTCGCGGGGTTTAAGAAAAATACTTGAAAAGCGAGGCTATGAACTCACTGTAAGTCAAATAAAGCGATGAAGGTTCGGAGAAGAGTATATAGATCGAGAGTGTATCACAAACAATAACCGAAACCCTATAGGTTAGAGTGACGCGATTTAAGTACGTAGAAAGTCAATAATACGTAAAATTAAACATTGTGATCTGAGATGTGTTCGAGGATAAGCATGTATTCCACTAGAACTTCCCCAAGTCCTTTTTAATCCCAAAATGACTTGTGACCTGGTCTTATAGGCAAATGAACATCTACTAAGTTTCGGCTTTTAATTTTATTTTATCACGGTGTACGTTACGTTTTTACATTTTTGACTAGAGTAATAAAACTTAGTTCTGATTTTAACTCGACTTCATGGACTCATATCTCCTAGCTCAAAATGTTCTATATGTGAGGCTTTCACCCCTGGAAAGCTATTTGTGTCTAGTTTCCAGAAATGTAAGTCTCATAATTTACAAAGTTTCGTAACTATGTGAAAAGACCATTTTACCCCTGGTTGTCCAAAACAGAAAGTTAGTAAAAAATTTACCCTTTACTAAAATGGCCATAAAATACAAAAACCATGATAGGCCAATGTAGGTGTGGTCAAAAGGCTTTTTGGTTTCCTTTATTATGTGTGATACTACATGACCAATTTTGAGTCTATTTATTTTATGGCAAAAATTTAGAGTTTAACTGTTTAGTTTATCATATGTATCCACGATTGACACCTATTTTCGTATTTTGACCATATCTCCCTCATCCGGTGGCTTTGGGTTGTGCATACTACTATCGCATTGAGCTGAGACATATTCTAACTACTATGGAAATTTTATCACCAGACCCCAAGCTAAATTTTTAGAGCTATGATACGTTTTAGCTACTGTTCCAAAACAGTCCCTATTTTTCACTCTAAAACCTATCTAAACATCAATCCTAACTCTAAAACCAATCAACTTACAATTGCCATCCCAATCTCTTAACACAACTCATCATCATATAAATATGTATTTCCAGAATCAAACTTCCATTTTCATGGATTAAAATTAAAAGAAAAAAATTAAGATTAGAGATACCTTAATAAACTTCTTCAAACTTCAAGATAAAAACTACTACTTTGCCAAGCAACTTTATGGATGATGATAAGGGGAATAAAAATGAGAAGAAAACAAGTTTGTATGATGGTGGTGGTGGTTGTGGGTAATTTTGGCAGCCAAACAAGGACCAAGTGTGGGTTTGAATCTTTTGAAACTAGGAGAAGTGAAGAGGTTTGCATGTATAGAGAAGTGAAATGAAATGATGGTGTGTTATAGAAAGTTGAAAAAACAAAAGTGGTTGTGTGTGGGTAGTGTGTAAACCGGGCATAGGCCTTGGGTCTGTAATTTTTTTTTCATTTTTAGTATATAGATTTAATTATTAAAGTATAGTGTTAGGTTATATTAAATATAAAAGTAAGGTTAAGGGTTTTTTAAAACGCGAGTTTTTAAGCTAAGAAATTATCGTAAACGCGAACACAATGGAAAATGAAAATGGTGTAATTTATAATCATTGGAGAATATTATGAGATTATTATACCACTTAAGGCATGAAGACGGAATAGATTTCTAAATACGGTTCACGCAAATCTAAGATCGGGAAATTCTTACTAAATCGGGTAAACGTAAAATTTATAACTTTGCTAAAAATGAAAATAGAAATAAAGTTTGGAATATATAGTGGCTACATTCGGAATGTTCATATCCCTATTTCAATACGAAACCCGATTTGTTCCAATCGAATTCCACCCTTAAGCCAAATATTCCATATCCTTCACGACGTGATGATCAAAAGTCCCGAGACAAAGCTTTGAATCAAATGGAGAAGATCTTCTAAATCTTTCAAGATTTGCGCTGCGAAATAGTTTGCAGGATGCTTTACTTTTATGCACAGATTTGCTCCTTACGATTACAGAGTTTGTCATGAATAAAGAAAAGGTTTCTTGTGTTAGCTGAAGATACCGTTTTTGAACGAGAATTGCTCGGCAATGCTCCTCAAAAAGCTTCTCGAAAAGCTTGAAGATCCCGAACAAGATTCTTATGCCATGTTAATTTCCTGGGAATGGTTGCTATGTCACGCCTTGGCCGAATCTTGGTTGCTGGCATAGAATCTTATGCCACTTTCTATTTGGAAAAAGCTTTCTTTACCTGATCTTACACCAACTCGGATGACTTAGAGCTAGCGGATCGATCGATTACTCGGGCATAATGGGACTCGGCAAAAGATATCTTTGTCAGAGTTGGGAATTTCCATTTTCCTATCGACTTTGTTGTTGTTGATTTTAAAGCCAATCCTCGAGTTCCTCTCATACTTGGGAGATCCTTTTTGAGAACCAGCCATGCTTTAATTGATGTATACGAAGGAGAGCTTATTTTGAGGAACGAAAATGAACAAATAACTTTTCATGTCGATGGCATGTCAAAACATCCTCAAAAGCATATAAACAAGTTAATTAAAATGGTTAATGACTCATGCAAGGATAGTTTTAAAAGGTTTACCGACGAACCTGCTCTAGTTTGCTCACCCTCATCGGAAAATGCCGACGATGAAAAGGAAAAGCAGGAAGTAAAGAATCTCGCAGAGCCAACAGCTAAACGCCAAACTCGTATCACACCTTGTTTAAAGAATTTTAAAGTTATTTGCAAGGAGAGCATGTTTCATTCAAACAAAACACCTTAAGTTTCTTTGGTTTTTGCAATCACATCCACCTTAACATCTATTGAGCCCAATGATTCTCTCATATAAGGGGACGAGCACCTTAGTACTTTTAGTGCTGAGGAAATTGTCCCAAATACCAAGGGCATCTAGGATACATCCCGGTGGTGAGAGTGAGTAACATTTACCTTCGTGTGATGATTTCTCTTCCATCAACGTTCCACGTGATGATTTTGTGACTTTCTCTAACCCTCTTTTTGAATTTGATGTCAATTTCAACTCTAGGGACATAAACCCTCTTTTTGATGAAGTGTTAGAGGACATCGAGTGCAAGGATTCTTATGATTCCAACCTTGATGAGTCGACTTTCCTAGTCATACCTCTTTCTGATTCTAATAAAGATGAGTGTCTCGCTCCAGGAGATGACATTGAGTTTATACTTCACCATGATCCATCTACTCCTTTGAAAAGCGTTGCTTCCATTCTCAAGGGATTCATCAATGAACCACCTTTCGAAGAAAATGACGATTTATTTGATTTGGAATGTAAAACGAATGATTGGAAAAGAATCTTATACAATGCTCAAATTGATGAGGCTGAATGTTTTGATCCAGGAGGCGACAATGATGAGATCGATGCTTTTCTAGCTATCAAAGTTCCTACATATATTTAAGGCTATTTTGACTCAGAAGGAGACGTAATCTATCTTGAGAGTTTTCTTAGTGATGATACCACCCATAATCTTTCTCCCGAAGTGTTTTTCAATCATGAACCACAACACATTGAGAATGAATAAGATCATGTTACTTTTTCTCCCAGAAGTGATCCTCTCTACCATAAGTTCGCTGGATCAGTCATCATGATTCCTCCAAGAATTGTTAGAGAGCACGAGGATTATATTAGTCGAATGTGGATGCTATGCGGTAATTCATCTTCCCGGTCACCGAAAAATTCTCATACAATCATCGAGTCTCTTCCCTTATTTACTACTCTCATTGGGTAATGACTATATTAGGGAGAGTATGAGACGATATATTTTCCGGACCAGATAATTCGATACCACCGGGTATTGAAAGTAATTTTGATTCAGAAGAGGATATTATTGACAACTTGCTTAACGATGATCCTATACCCGAATATGAGCGTTTAACCTTCGACATGGAACCCGATGTGTCCATGATACACAATGGTGACGAGCTTAATGAAGACGAATGTTTTGACCCAGGGGGAGGTGAGATTAATGTTGAAGTTGACGATTCCTTCACATTTTAAATTCGGATTTTTCTCCCATATCTTACTTACCCTGAGGTTTCTCCTTTACTTACCTCCACCAAAAATGAGGACACTATTTTTGACCTTGGCATCTCCACTTAGAGCAAGTGGCATCTCATCGGGATGGAACTTTCATGTGCTTTAATGTTTATCCAAACATTAATAAAAGCCCGATTGAGATTTTTCTCTTCCATTTGCTTTCTCCAAGGACGATTGAATTCGAGGATCGAGTCAAGCTATGTGACTCGGTTACCAAAAATAAAGCGCTTCGTGGGCGGCACCACATGCTTATCCTTCTATCTTCTTTCTTGTTTCTATTGTGATATGAGGAGGCTTGTACTCTTCCGATTCTTGTCGTTGTTTGTACTTGTGATTGTTTGCAGGATTGATAAATTTTTTTTGAAGACTCTCGTGTTTGGTGTTTTGTCCTGGTCCACTCGAGCTTCCTAGCCTTTGCTTGCCATTAGTTTGGGGAAATCCGATATCCTAAAGATTATTATCGACTAACATTTATCTTTTAGAACACTTGATAAACGGCTATATTCATTACATTTTGTGATACTTTCTTCCGCTTGGAGTTTGCATTCGACCTTTTTTGAGTGTGTCTAGGTATGGGGTTTCTAGGCTAGGAAAACATTGAGGTCAAATGTTTGTTTTTAGTATGGGGTAGTATACTTCGAGAGATTCTTACCTACTTTTGCCGTTGTTCTCACGTACCCCGTTTTCCCACCGAAAAATTTTCAAAAATATTTGGATAAAATTTAAATTTTTCAAAAATAAAATAAGTGTTTTTTGTCAAATTTGACTTTCTTGCTGGGTAGAATAAGAGTAAATTTTGACCCGATCGAGCGTGTTGAGCTCTAGCTTGTTCCTTAACTTTTAGGCTAAGCGTTCGTGGAAGTTCGCGAAGAACGAGAAATGATAGAGTTAAGTATGAGTGGGATGCTAAACAAGGATTAGTTGGAAATCTTAAGAGCTCATGCATGTAATTTGTGGCTTTTCTCCCATAAGTTCTTAACCGGATTAATATACGTGCTGATTTTGGAAATTAAACTTAAATCAACAATTTTTATGTAATATATAGCAAAAATTTTAGTCTTAGTTCAAACTTATACTTGAATTTTTCAAAAAAAAAGTCTTCATTATATAAAATAATAATAATAATAATAATATTATTATTATTTTACGTGTAAAAAACTATACGTGTATCAAGTTTTTGGCGCCGTTGCCGGGGATTTGTGATTAAGATTCCTTCGTTTGAAGTTTGTTGATCGTGATTTGGAGAACCTTTCGTCTTCGAAAGTTACGCTTTTAAGAAAATAAAAAAATAAAAAATAAAAAAAATTATTAAAAATATAAAAAGTAAAAAATATTTTTCTTTTCTTTTTAGTATAAGTAAAAGTTTAAAAACAAAAAAAAAGACAAAAATATTTGCTCTTTTGAATTTTTCGATTTTTCTCGTTAATTTGTGAATATTTAAAATTTAACAAAGTTGGTAAAAGAACACCAACAAATAATACCTTCAATTGAGGTATTATCCATCAATAAGTTCCCGAACCAAAGATTCAAAAATTTTACCGTTTGTGTCACTTACGAAAAAGGCGCACCTCTTTTGTAAAATTTATTTTACTTAAGAGAGTTACCCTAAGTTTGTTGATTATTCGGTAAACAAAAATATTTCCTTTTCTTATTTCTTTTCTCATTTTAATTTTGTTTAGTGCATGCGCACTAGAAATTCCTATTTTCCAAATAATTCAAATGTAACCATTCCGAGCGTTCAAAATAAAGGACGTGATCCAACATGTCGGATCCGAGCTTTTTTCAATACTACGTTGCACCAATGGCGGAACGACATGGAAGAGTACTCTGAGCACCACGATAAGGGTAGGAGAAGTGAAGAGAAGCTATTGTTTTACCAGAAATAAATGCGGATCATTTTGAGATTAAGACGAATTTGCTTCAATTGGTTCAAGCGAATCCATTTTACGGTCGTGAGAGTGAAAATCCTCATGCTCATATTAATAGTTTCAAAAGGATTACCTCGACTTTACGATTTAGGAATGTGCCTAACGATGTGATTAAGCTTATGATGTTTCCATATTCGCTCTAGGGAGCCGCTAAAACTTGGTACGAGAAAGAACCACCAAATTCAATCTTGACTTGGGAGGATCTCGTGACCAAATTTGTGAATCAATTTTTCCCTCCTTCGAAAACCACTCACTTAAAAAATGAAATTTCTCGATTTACACAAAATTTGAGAAAACTTTTAGTGAAGCATGGGAACGATTTAAGGAGTTGCTAGCGCTGTCCCAATCACGGATTTACGGAGTTAAACTCAAGTTGGATACCTTTTTAGAAGGTTTTTTAAACCGAGAATGAACAGATCCTTAATTCGCGTGCGGGTGGAATTTGTTTTGAGTAAGACGACTAGAGAGGCTTTAAACATAATTGAAAATAAATCAAAAGTTCGTTATTCACGTAATAGATCAAATGTTTCTAGGATGAATGCTACTTTTAGTAAAACGCATGAAAGAATTGATAAGCTTTGCGGATCAACTTATCGACTCTGAGTCGAGATTGTTTCTAAAAAAGTTGTCACTCCCGCTCTGGTTTTAAGCGTTCAGTGAAACTGCGTTACTTGTGGTGGTGGCGCTCATTTTGGTATAATTGTCCTTAACCCTATGCTTCCGATAACAATATGATAGGTTTGTGCGACCACAGGTACTTACAATCAAGGTTAACCCTCCGAACCGTGTTAGTAATCAAATGGCACAACCCGGTTTTGCTCCGGTGCAAAACAATGGTCAAAATAGGTTTAATCATCAAGTTCAAGGGAATAATTTTCGATGAAATAATTTTCATATGGAAATCAAGGTTTTCAAGATCAAAATAATCATGCTCCAAATTTTCAAAATCAAGGATTTCAAAATCAACCTTTTCAAGTGCCTAATAATCAAGTTCATAACAAGAGATTTCAAATGTATTTTTCGTGTTAACAAGAGGAATAACGATTCATAATATTGAGGAACATGCAAAATCAAAGTCAAACTCTATTGAAAGGAGACCTTAAGAATGAAATTCGAAACACGATTAAATCTAAACAAGCCGCGTCATGATGAATCAACAAACTACTTTTTAGAATAATTTGCAAAACATGATTTGTGGATTGTTTCAAAACCAAGCCTCAACTTCGGGTACTCTTCCGAGTAATACCATTCCAAACCCGAAGGGCGAGATGAAAGCGATTACTACTCGAAGTGGTGTTGCTTACGAGGGACCCTCGATTCCTACTAATCCTTCTTCTAAAAAAGTAGTGGAACGAGAAACCAAGGAGACAACAGATAAAGGGCAAACAAATTTCCAAGGAAGTACCGCTCAAATCCCACCTCCAGTTATCCCCATTTCAATTCTGAAACCCGATGTTCCAAAGAATTTACCTAAGCCAAATATTCCATATCCTTCACGACGTGATGATCAAAAGTCCCGAGACAAAGCTTTGAATCAAATGGAGAAGATCTTCCAAATCTTTCAAGATTTGCGCTTCGACATTAGTTTCGCGGATGCTTTACTTTTGATGCCAAGATTTGCTCCTACGATTAAGAGTTTGCTCATGAATAAAGAAAAGTTGCTTGAGTTAGCTAAGATACCGTTGAACGAGAATTGCTCGGCAATGCTCCTCAAAAAGCTTCCCGAAAAGCTTGGAGATCCCGGCAAGTTTCTTATTCCATGTAATTTCCCGAGAATGGATGTATGTCACGCCTTGGCCGATCTTGGCGCGAGCATAAATCTTATGCCTCTTTCTATTTGGAAAAAGCTTTCTTTACCTAATCTTACACCAACTCGGATGACTTTAGAGCTAGCGGATCGATCGATTACTCGTCCTAAAGGACTCGCCGAAGATATCTTTGTCAAAGTTGGGAATTTCCATTTTCCTACCGACTTTGTTGTTGTTGATTTTAAAGCCGATCCTCGAGTTCCTCTCATACTTGGGAGATCCTTTGAGAAAACAGTGTGCTTTAATTGATGTATACGAAGGAGAGCTTGTTTTGAGGGACGGAAATGAACAAATAACTTTTCATGTCGATGGCACGTCAAAACATCCTCAAAAGCATATAAACGAGTCAATTAAAATGGTTAATGACTCATGCAAGGATAGTTTTAAAAGGTTTACCGACGAACCTGCTCTAGTTTGCTCACCCTCACCGGAAGATGCCGACGATGAAAAGGAAAAGCAGGAAGTAAAGAATCTCGCAGAGCCAACAGCTAAACGCCAAACTCGTATCACACCTTGTTTGAAGAATTTTAGAGTTATTTGCAAGGAGAGCATTTTCCATTCAAACAAAACACCTCAAGTTTCTTCAGTTTTTGCAATCACATCCACCTTACCGTCTATTGAGCCCAAGGATTCTCTCATAATGGGGGACGAGCACCTTAGTACTTTTAGTGTTGAGGAAATTGTCCCAATCCCAAGAGAATCTGAGGATACATCCAGGAGTGATAGTGAGAACGTTTTACCTTCATGTGATGATTTATCTTCCATCAACATTCCACGTGATGATTTCGTGACTTTCTCTAACCCTCTTTTCAAATTTGATGTCAATTACAACTCGAGTGACATAAACCCTCTTTTTGATAAGGTGTTAGAGGATATCGAGTGCAAGGATTCTTATGATTCCAACCTTGATGAGTCGACTTTCCTAGTCATGCCTCTTTCTAATTCTAACAAGGATGAGTGTGTCGCTCCAAGAGACGACATTGAGTTTCTACTTCACCATGATCCGTCTACTCCTTTGAAAAGCGTTGCTTCCATTCTCAAGGATTCGTCAATGACCACCTTTCGAAGTAAATGTTGATTTATTTGATTTGGTATGTAAAAACGATGATTGGAAAGAATCTTATACGGATGTCAAATGATGAGGGCTGAATGTTTTAGACCTAGGAGGCGAAAATGATAGATCGTATGATTTTCTAGCTATCGAAGTTTTTTCCTAGCGTATATTGAGGAAGGTTATTATGACTCAGAAGGAGACGTATTATATCTTGAGAGTTTGCTTAGTGATGATACCACCCATAATCTCTCTCCCAAAGTATTTTTCAATCATGAACCACAACACATTGAGAATGAATCAGATCATGATACTTTTTCTCCCAAAAGTGATCCTCTCCACCATGAGTTCGCTGGATCAGTCATCACGATTCCTCCAGGAATTGTTAGAGAGCACGAGGATTATATCAATCGAATGTCGTTGCTATGCGGAAATTCATCTTCTCAGTCGCCGGAAAATTCTCATACAATCATCGAGTCTCTTCCCACATCTACTACTCTCATTGAGGATAATGACTCTAATAGGGAAGAGATCGATATATTTTCTGGACCAGATGATTCGATACCACCGGGTATTGAAAGTGATTTTGACTCGGAAGAGGATATTATTGACAACTTGCTTAACGATGATCCTATACCCGAATATGAGCGTTTAACCTTCGACATGGAACCCGATGTAAACAATGGTGATGAGCTTAATGAAGACGAATGTTTTGACCCAAGGGGAGGTGAGATTAATGTTAAAGTTGACGATTCCTTCACATTTAAAATTCGGATTTTTCTCCTATATCTTACTTACCCTGAGGTTTCTCCTTTACTTTCCTCCACCGAGAATGAGGACACCATTTTTGACCCTGGCATCTCCACTTAGAGCAAGGTGGCAATGATCATCGGGATGGAACTTTTCATGTGTTTAATTTTGTTTATCCAAACATTAATAAAAGGTCTATTGAGATTTTTCTCTTCCATTTGCTTTCTCCAAGGACGAATGAATTCGGGGATCGAGTCAAGCTATGTGACTCGGTTACCAAAAACAAAACGCTTCGTGGGCGGCACCACATGCTTATCCTTCTATCTTCTTTCTTGTTTATATTGTGATGTGAGGAGGCTTGTACTCTTCCGATTCTTGTCGTTGTTTGTACTTGTGATTGTTTTCAGGATTGATCCAAAATTTTCTGAAGACTCTCGTGTTTGTGTTTTTTGTCCCGCGTTCCACTCGAGCATTCCTTTGCCTTTGCTTGCCATAGTTTGGGGAAATCTGAATATCCTAAATGATTATTTATCGCTAACATTTATATTTTAGCACTCTTGAATAAAAGGCTTAAGATTTTTGTGAATGATACTCTTCATAAGGCTTGAATTATGCATTCGACCTTTTTGAGTTCTAGTATGGGGTTTCTAGCTAGGAAACATTGAGGACAATGTTTAGTTTTAGTATGGGGTAGTATATCTTCTTTATATTCTTACCTACTTTTGCCCGTTGTTCTAACATACCCCGTTTTCCCACCAAAATTTTCAAAAATATGAAAAATTTTAAAATTATTAAAAATAAAATAAGTGTTTTGTCACAATTTTGACTTTCCTGCTGGGTAGAATAAGAGTAAATTTTGACCCGATCGAGCGTGTTGAGCTCTAGCTTGTTCCTTAACTTTTAGGCTAAGCGTTCGCGGAAATTCGCGAAGAACGAAAAATGATAGAGTTAAGTATGAGTGGGATGCTAAACAAGGATTAGTTGGAAATCTTAAGAGCTCATGTATGTAATTTGTGGCTTTTTCTCCCATAAGCTCTTAACCGGATTAATATACGTGTTGTTTTTGGAGATTAAACTTAAATCAACAATTTTTATGTAATATATAGCAAAAATTTTAGTCTTAGTTCAAATTTATACTTGAATTTTTCAAAAAGAAGTCTTCACTATATATATATATATATATAAATATAAACTGTGGGCTGATAAAAGTTTACTACCTCTTGCCGGCTCACAACCGATGTGGTAGTCTTTTAAAGAAAGCCCATAGTAAGAATAAAAATCCGAGACTGATAAAAGTTTGCTGCATCTTGCCGGCTCACAACCGATGTTGCAGCCTTCTAAAAGGTCAAGGGTTACAATTGCATAAATGTTTAATTTTAAGTGTGAATTAATAAATAGATTTCTTTTTGTTAAATTCAAATATGCTTTTGCACTTTGACTATTCTATTTTATAAGCTATGAATATCCGGGAAACCTGAGAGTTTTTGAAACCTAAGGTCCGTGAGTCCCGATACTAGTCTCTGTGGGGTGTCAAAAGCCTGGTCACTTAGCCGCAAGGTTGGGATGTGCCGAGACGAAAGTCGCTACATGGGATGATCTCGCCTTCAAACTCATTATTCTAAGGTGGAACGTGAAGCATAGTATGTTGCAAAACGTTGATCCATGGTTGAAATTCAAAATAGCACACTCACTTAAGATATAATAAATGTCGGGAGTGAAAAGTTCACAAGTTGCCAATATGAGTAGTGTTAGCATCTTTTCTGATATTTAGCTGTGATTTCGTTTTAAGCTTGGTTTGGATAAGTGAAAAATCGGGGACGATGAATTTATCCTTTTTGGGGCATTCTCGGATCGAAATGCATCTTGTTCTATGATCCCTAATAGTTATGGAAATAACGAAAGTCGAAATAAAATTTAAAAAAATGAAAAAGTTTTAGAAAAATAGGAAAATAGGGTGTTTTATAGCTCGTGATTTCTTAATTCTCTCCATAAAAGTCTTTGCTACTTTTCAAAGATTTAGTTTAGGGAAATTAAACCCAAAACGGTCTAAAAATGGCAAAAATATGTTTGTTTTTTGTGTTTTGTGTATGCAGGTACGGATAAGACAAAAATCATAAGAAAACCGTCAAAAATGGGCAAACACGAACACGAGAAACAGAAGAGCACAAGAGAAGCCAAAGATTCAAAGCCAAAGCCAAGAAAAATCAACCCTTGGTCAATTCTCAGTTAACAAAAGTCAACCAATAAAAGACAAAAACTCAAAATGTTTCAAATCAACCCTCCAAGTTTCAGAAAGTTACCATATTGGTCCCTAAGGCTTAATGGGCCTTAAACCCCTTAAAAACCATACCCGGATCAAGAGCCCACAACAAAAGCCCAAACCCTAGCCCAATACCCCTTTTCATATAATTACAAGGACCATTTCTGTCAATTTTATAACCTATTTTACACTACACCTTTACTAAACCAACCACAAGGACCATTCTTGACAATAGGCCAAAGTAAAATGAATTTACCCCGTTTTAGTTATAAAAGAGCGCCAAACCATGTTACTGTTCATCCATCGTCCCAAGTTTCACCCTACAGTCAAAATCAAAGGGCTTTTCTAAATTGAGGGGTGATTTAGACCATTCAAGTGATGAAGAACACAATGGCAGGGTCAAAAACGTCATCTTATTGGTTATTCAAGCAATAAATCACTCGTGGCTATGGCAAAGAAGCACAAGGGGACTCATTTTTTACACTAAATTATGCCTAAAAGAAACACAAGGTGTCTCAATCACGGGTTGCCACGCTGGCAATCCGTGTGAGCTACCTAGTGATCTAACGGCTAATAATGATTTGCCAATCATTGAAGAATTGTACGGGCAAGATCAAAAGGAGCGTGGGAAGCAAGTAGAGCCAGAGCTTTAGAGAAGAGCGTGCAGGGCGACGTATTTTCTCCCTCTTGATGATTAGATCACTTAAGTTCCTTTGAGTCTTCGCATTCCATTGCCGGTGCGACCAACATTCTTGAAATGTTGCATATAAAGGGAAGTACCTTTGGTAATAAGTCTGCTAGGTTATCGCTTGAACGAATCTGTTGAACAATAATATCGCCACTCTTTTGCAAGTCATGAGTGAAGAAGAACTTTGGTAGAATATGCTTGGTTCTGTCACCTTTGATGTATCCGCGTCCATTAAAGAATTGACAAGCAATGCATTGAGTATATCTTCATGTACGAAATTGTTGGAGCCTCCTGGCCTCAAGAAATCCCACATGATTCACTAATATATGTAGTCATGCTTCCAACACCATGAGCGCACACACTCGACTTGCTTCATGGATGGCCAAGATCTCTGCGTGATTCGATGAAGTGGCACTCATTGTTTGCTTTAGCAGAACGGCCAATGAAACATAGCAGTGTTGGAACTGTTAAAACATACCCCAGTTTGGGACCGCGCGCGCGAGAGAGAGAGTGTGAGATACAGACATATATTCCACGCCGAGCGTGCAAAACACAACTAAATTCTCTTCGGATGAGAAGGTAATAGCATATAAACTCATAATCTTTGTACCTTTGAGATAGTAGAAATATTGTTTTCACCCCATATCCAATGTCTCCTTGTTGGAGCACAGAGCTATATACCTTGGGTTCAATGACACAATGAATATTATCCTGTCCAGTGAGCGCGCGAGTGCACTCGCTAGAATTAACAATGCCCCATCACGAAGCTCACTTAAAAGTCAGCGATACTTACATATCGACACAACAAATGACACGGTAGTTTTTTACATAAGTAGCTATAATTTTAAGCGTAAGGGTTAGCTTATAGAACTTTCCTTTAAAAATTCATGTTTGTAATTATACTTTGTGATAAGTGTTAATCAGGTTTTACATTAATGCAAATCTAGTTTTGGCTTTAAATAATCTGTCATAAGCACTTTTATTTTTCTTCACTTCATACACACACATTCAATTCTCTCACATGTAGGAGCGCGCATTGTTCTAATAAGCTCATTTAAGCTCTTACTAGTCTATAAGCTAGAAATTGAGCTAAATCAGACCTTAATCATACTTTAACTCTTAAAAACAGCTTAAAACCTTTTAACCTTTGCTTTTGGACATTTGAGCTTATGGAAGGGGATCCAAAGATGGAAGGGATCCCATGGATTTTACTGGCTTATTTCTAATAAGCCAGAGCTGTTGATAAGCTCATTTGAGCAATTAGCTTTTGTTTAGCTAAAGCTTCAAGTAAGTCTTTTTCCTTTATTAATTGCCTTGTCCCTTTAATTTTTATGCTTAAATATTGCTTAATTAGTGTAGATTTGTTTTAATAGCTTAATCCTATGTGCTTATTAGGTGCTTATTACCTTATTCCTGGCTTAATAAAGTTTATGTTTATCGTTTTTAAGCTTTAAGTGTTTTAGAATTTAGTATTTCATAACTTGTCCATAAAAACCATAAAATCCAAAAATATAGTAGCATAGTTGTAGATCTTAAAACTTAGCTTAATCAGTTGTTGATTTATGCTTATTAGGTGGTATATACTAAAGCTTTATTATATTTGGTATTTGGTCTATTCATTAATTGTTATTTTATTGTCTTAATCAATATCTGACAAGTATTTAAGAGTGTTTTAGCATAAGGCTTATTTGGACCATCAAAAGTAAAAATGACCTGTGAAATTTGTTTGAGTTAGTTGTATTATCATTTTAAACCAATAGAAAAAGAAATTTCAGAAGTTAGTTTTCATTTTTTAAAAAGTTATGGCTTATTAAATCTATCTCAGCACTAGGGGAATTTTCATAGTGATTTCACTTATGAAATTTTGAACCAAACCATACAAGGCTTGGTTCTTGCTTGTTTTGAGTTTTAACACACTCAACAAGAGTGTTAAGTGCAGGTTTAACCTCACTAGGTTACCCTGCACATTTGGTTTGGCTTTTGCCATTTGCATCAGCAGTACTAACAAGTAGTTAGTACTACTAATCTTTTAGTCTCATTTAAGTTAGTAAATCTAGGATTTAGGTTCTTCAAATTTTAGTACCCTAAAGTTTAGTCATAGTATAATATAGATTAAGTTCCTTAAAATATACTATTTTATTAGCTTAATTGATAAGGAGGCATTTAGCTTTAATTAAAGATTACCATAAATCTAAAAAAAAATCCAAAAACAGTAGGAATAGATTTAGTACCTTAGTTTTAAATTTTTTACATTATAGTATCTTATTTTCTTGTCTAAATTCATAGCTAATAAGTAGATAGATAAGTTTTAAAGAGCTTAAAGTTTAGTTTAGCTTAATGAGTCTTTCAGCTTAATGAGATTTTTTGTGTATTGTAGTTTCATCTTAGAGTTAGCACCCTATGATCCTTAAGTTTCAGCTAGGAACAAGTGTTTGTAGCCTAATAGCTTAATCCTCCTAGTTTTAAAAAGCACATCATTAGCTTCTAAGAACTTTCTTTTGTTTTATAAAAATAAGCTTATATTAAGCATTGTGCATGCCTTTAAGTGGAATTAAGCAAAACTGAGCTCAAAGCCTTAGTTTCTGTAACAGCTTTTTAATAAGCTGTTTTTGAGCTTATTTCTCAGTTTCAGTTAGTATTGTTTTTATAAAAAGTGCTTAAAATTAAGTCCTTTTTAAGTTCCAATAATTAGTTTTTTATAAAAAGCAAAAATAAAAAAATAGCAAAAAGTGGTGTGTTGCTAGACTAGAACCCACGACCTCTCCTTCAAAGACCCAACGTGTTAACCATTTGCTTCAATAGCTCATCCAGTAACTCTTCCCCCCAATTAATACTTATAGTCATTTTCCTCTTAAGCTTTTTATTATAAGTCGTAGCTTATAAAAGCTTTTTACCGGCTTATTTGTTAAGCCGTGTGAGTTTCTTTTATTTTTTCCATTGATCTTTGTTGCATCAAAGAATTTTCCTTGAATTTTTTCACATTTTCCATTAATAGTTTATTTTTTTAGGATTTTTTTCGAAATCTTTAATTTTTAGAAAAATATCACAAAAAACTAGAAAAAAGTTTCAGAAATTACAAAAAAAATTAGATTTTAGTTTTATAAAAATTACTTTAAGGTTTACATTCAGTAAAATCATTCTTACACCTTTTAGATTTTAATTTTCATTTTTGAGCTTTTAATTTTAAGTTTAAAAATATGATTTTAATTTTAAAAATAGTTAAAAATAGTTTTCGGAGTTTTTAAGTTATTTTAGACTTTTCTAAGTTTAAAAATCATTTTTCTTAAATTTTAAGACTTAATTTGGCATTTTTTAGAATTTAATTAGATTAAATTAGTTTTTAATTCATAATAAATTCAAAATTAATCAAAAAAATGTTTTTCTTTTTCCTAAAATTTTCCTTTGTCCTATCTTAGGTTTAGAAATTTAGTTTACATTTTTAGGAGTTAAATTTAGTTTACTTGCTTAATTGTCGCGTTTTATTTGTTTCCCATAATTTGTTTAAATATTTAATTGCTTTTAATTGTTCAATTTTAATTGTTGCTTTTATTCGGTAGTTATAGATCATCAAAATATCTTTGCTTTCATTCAAATCATAATCCGAGCTTAAACGAGGTTTCAATTGCACAAGTCGTTGGGGAAACGACCCGGGTGATCATTCTTCCCGGTTAAATATACGTACTATATATTATATTATATATATTTTTGAGAGTGAATTTTCCTTAGGGAATTTTCTTATTTGCTCTTAAGGTTATATTAGTATATATATTTTATAGTGTATTAAAACTTGTCAATCATAAGCCATTGTCAAAACTTGGAGTTGGATTTTCGAAACCAATTTTAGATCAAAAACTCAACCTCTTAGAAGAGTCAATAATAATTATCCTCGTGCCAACACACTACAACCAAAAAGGAACATTGGTCGACAAAATCGACCTCATGGCTTTCCCGTAACTTGGAACAACTTTCCACGTCAAAGTTACATGCCATGGGAAATGTATTCTCCATTTCCTCATCCCAACCAGTTGCATCAAATTCTAGGGATGTTTAGCACTAACAATTTTAGACTTATGAGATATTGGGGACCAAATGTTTAAGTCATTGTACTATATAAATAGATGTGCCTTGGAGTCAACTTGGAACCCGACGAATGGATAAAGGATAGCGGATGCTCTA
>BQNB010037206.1:3337-49604 GCA_026074375.1 Tanacetum coccineum | reverse complement strand
CAAACCCTTTGAGCATATCTTCAAATCCTTGATATGCCTCTGTGATGTTTCCAACCCTGATAATCTTCTAATATTTTCTTGATCCGTCAGTATGAACTTCCCAATCAACAATAGGATACTTAACTTGTAGAGCTTCTGCCTTGGTTTCTTCTACTGGAACTATCTCTAATATCTCCTTAAGATCTTCTTCAGATAACTCTTTTGATTCTTCAGTTGATTGTTCTTGAGAAGGCTCTGAACCTGAAGCTTGAGCTACTGTAACTGGTTTCTTTTTGAGAGCTTGATACCTTATCATTGAACCTGACTATCTCTCTTGAGCTTGTTTAACAATTTTACTCCAGTCAATATCATCAGCTACTTTTCTCTCTTGATCAAACTATTTTTATGCTCACACATTATCTCTCAATTCGTTTTGCTCATCAAGTCATACAATTTTGTACAAATTCCATCAATTCCATTTGTTTTGTACTGTCCTCCCCACTTCCAAGTGTGTAACCTCTTGAGAGAGGTGGATCATTAGACTTTTAGATGCAGCCTCAAACCTAGTTTGAGCATCTACATCCCCAATATGGTAACTTGGCACCTAGGACCACTACCTGAACCAAATCCCAAAGGACTTAATTCATTAAGTGTTGCCATGGATTGGGTCTTAGTTTATGTTACCACTGTCCTACTCTGCTTCAAAGATAGAAGCAGTAGTGGCAGCCCTTTCCATTCTGTCACCAACTCCTTATGAACAGCCTCATCACCAACCTTTTTAGGGGGACCACCAGACTGAGGTACCTTAGTGTCCTGACCTCTTTTGATTTTCCTATGTGTTTGACACTTTTTGTCTGATGTTACAAATGTTTCCAATCATACTTGAGTGCATAATAGACATCATGAGCCTCCCCTCGAACAATACATCACTTGATAATAGACAATCAATTTTGCTTATCCTGCAAATGTTAGTCCAAAACTAAGAAAAACACAATCCAAAGCATTTTCTTAACTAGCAATATTAATTTTTAGTCTAGCATTACCAATATTTAAACCTACCAGTATTAACAATTTGCCTACCAGTATTAACTTTTTACCAATAACCATGCAACAACATGCCTCTATTCATCACAAACACACTAGAAAGAACTAGATAGACATGTGAGAATTCATGAGGATCCATATTTATGCATAACCCATGAATAGAAGTCAAAACTATTAGTCAAACCAGAATACTAATTTTGACCTATTTCTTTCCAAAGTTAACCTTAAGTCATCCCTAAAACTTAGTTAAAAGAATAGTTTTTGGCAAACTATCAGCCATCAACGGATTTAAGAATTCTTTACCAGTTGTCGTTTGCCATGGAATAGCCAATTCTTTCTTGTCTGTTAGACATGGTGAATTGATGACCATTTGTTGTGTGGTATACAACCAACACTGAAAGGATATTCATGCTATCATCAATATCCTCCCCTTAACTCCAGCATATTCATCAAATCAGCATATCCTTTATAAATCAAATAACCTTTAAACTCTAAACCTACAGAATGTTAGTTCTAAACAGAGAAATACAATCCAAAACATCTTACATGATACTCATAAGAGAATTAATTTCTCTTTAGGACCCAAGCCATTATTGAATTGATTCTACCTGTTGGATCAACATAGTCAAATTGCTTACAAATGTATGATCCATTGTTTTTGGAGACACGATTTAGAACTTTAATTTTAGGTCTCCAAACCCAGCATGCTTTCGACTTAACAACATTAATCCCTTGTTCCCCAACAACACTTGTCACTTTCTTTCCTTTAGCAGTATTAACAGAATTTACCTTGACAGTTGATATGTGAGAAATCACATATCCTTTCTATATCAAAAATGTCCCTAAAAAGATAAAATTGTGCATAAAATGCTTGTATATTGCTTGTTTTGTCTTTGTGATTGTGTAGGTACGGATATTACAAATAACAAGAGAAAACGGCCAAAACCGGACAAAAATGGACACGAGATCAGATAGAGTGCACAAGAGCCGGGAATTTGATAGCAAGAAGGGTCAAAAAGTCAACCCTTGGTCAACCATGGTCAACAAGTCAACTCTGGTCAAACTTATAAAGACAAAATTCCAAAATAACCAAAACAACCCCTTGAAATTAAACCAAATTGCAAAGATATCCCTTAAACCCTAACACCGTTATCTTTTTATTAATAAAAGATAACGGTCGTTATCTACATATAAACCCAAAACCCATTTCATATAAACCGGCCCATACACCCCAACCCATGGTCAAAGCCCAAACACTTGGGTCAAACAAAGGTATAAAAAGATAAAAAAAAGCGCGGGAAGACGTTTTTACTGTTCATCGTCGTCTCTGCATTTAACCCTACTTAAATCAAAGGGTAAATGGCAATTAACAGCGTGGCTTAGTAATTCGAGTACCAAGGTACGATGTGGCAGAGTTAAATGTCACAAAAGCCTCTCATTGGCTAGGACACCTCAAGAAGGGACACGCTGATATGAAAGAAAACACACCAATCAATGAAATTTGCACTAAAACAAGTGCAAAAGAAGCACAGAGGTTTGACACACGGAATGCCATGTTGGCAATCTGTGTGCTCGCTCATTTAATCCAACGATCCATATTTGGGATCCAATGATGAGAGAAGAATCAAAGGCCAAGATGATGGATAAAAGGAGCGGGCAAGACTCCTAGAAGCTTCATTCTCAGGCTATAAATAGCCCCTCACACTCACACACAGGAGGCACTTTTTAATCTTAGTTTTTTTTTCTACTTTTTAATTTAGCTTAATTGTAATTTTCAGTTTTTTTTAAACTTTAGCTTATTTCATTTAGTTTTTCAACTTATTGTAATCTCATATTCAGTATCTTGTAATCAAATTTTAGTTAATAAAATCATCTTTGCTTTTACATAAACTATTTTTACTATTAAGCTTTTACAAATTCAAATGTTCATGTTACTGTTTCATAAGCTTCTCACAAGCTCATCATAAGCTCTCTGAGTCTATAAGCTTAGATTGAGCTCAAATTAGTCATCTAATCTACTCAAACCTTAATAATCAGCTTAATACCTTTGCTATATGGATATTGAGCCTTGGATGATAAGCTTACAAGGGAAGAGCTTATGGGACCTTTACTAGCTTATCCTAGTGATAAGCTAGAGCTTGAAGAAGCTCTTTGAGCAAATCAAGCCTTTGTTTAGCTAAGGCTTTTGTAAGTCTTCTTTAAATTTCAAGTTTCTTAGCTTAATAATTGCATTTGCTTATTTTTAGCTTATTACTTGCTTATTAGTGCTTAATTCTGTCTTATTGTGCTTATTGGATATGATTGATCATCTGTTTTAAACTTTAGAAGCTTAGATCTTAGTTTTTCATATTTTGTCTTAAAAATCATTAAAAATCTAAAAAAATATATTAGCATAACTATTAGCCTATTGATTCTGGCTTATTTGATTAGTGTTATAAGTTCATCAGGTCTGTTAAAAGTTATTTAATATCTGGTATTTTATATTTGTGCTTTAAATCTCATTATCATAAGCTTATAATGGGATTTTATAAATTAAACAGGTGTTTGGCTATTGACAGTACTAACTAGAAGTTAGTACTGCCATAAGCCATTTGGCCTTTTGGATCACTTTAAATCTCATTAGTAGGTTTATATAAGCAGGATTTAGATTAGCTTGTAGGTTTAATCAAGTTTTCATAAGTTTTCTAGTATAAATTTTGAATCTGTTAGTATAGTTTTAGTCTTACTTGCATTTTTAGCTTAATAGCTTTGTAATTGCTCTCATCACTCAATTTACTCTTAGTATGAAGTTTTAAAAGACATAACATCAAGTCCCTAGCCTGTATTTTATAAGTTCTTAAAGTTTAATTCATCTCTATGTGCATTGCATCAGTAGGATAAAAAGCCAAAAAGTCCTTTTTCAACATCAATTTTCAGATGGTTAAATTAGTTTTTAGATCTTAATTTTTCAATTTATAAGTAGTTTTTAGTCCATTAATAATCAGTTTGAACTTGTTTTCTAAAAACAAGCTCATTAGCTTATCTGTTTTTAAGCTCAAAGTCTGCCATATGTCTTTTTTGGTTTATAGTTTTTCATTAAAAAGCTGTTTGGATTTTTAGCTTATTTCTTGTTTCCTTTGGCTTATTTCATGCTTAACCTGCTTAATAGATTAGACTTAGGTAGCTAGTAGCTTTTAGTTCATAAATTTCAGCTTATTGTTAGCTTTTTGAGTTGTCAGTTTTAGATTATAAGCCAAAAAGTAAAAAAAAATATAGTTAAGTGTTTTTCTGTCTTTTAAGCTGATTTCCAGCTTATTTAGGGAATTTCATAAAAAGTTTCTTTTATTAAAAGTGCTTATTTTCAGCTTTTCTACAACTTTGTTTTTTAAAGTTTTTCTAAAAAAAAGGGAAGATGGAAATCGGGGGTGAGCAAGGCTCGAACCCCCGACCTCAACATCCTCACCTTTTATAAACGCCTCACAACACACACTCACTACCAACGTGCCCTGGGGTCTTTTTCGTTATAGTTTCACAAAATTTATTATTTGTATACATTTTAGCCTTTTTGTACAATAAGCTGTTTTAGCTTATTGCACAGCTTATTCGATAAGCTGTGATTCCCAACTTATTTTTCTTAGATTCCTCTTAGTTCAAGCTACTTTCTATAATTTTTTCAGAATTTTTATAATTAGTTTAGTATTTTTAAACATTTATTTTTATTAAAAACTTTAAAAATTCATAAAAAATAGAAAAATAATCAAAAAAATATAATTCTTTTTTAGAAATTTTACTTATTAGAGTTTGAAGAAGTAAAAAAATTGTTAAAGTATCTTGCTAGTTTCCTAAGCAGTTATCTAGCTTATTACAGGTTTTTAGGTATAGTTGATTTTATTAAAAGCTCTTATTTTCAGCTTTTCTACAAGTTTGTTTTTAAAAATTTTCAAAAAAAAGGGATAGATGGAAATCGGGGGTGAGCAAGGCTCGAACCCCCGACCTTAACATCCTCACATTTTATAACAACTCTCAACACACACTCACTACCAACGTGCTCTGGGGTCTTTTTCATTCTAGTTTTACAAAATCTATTACTTAGATACATTTAAGCTTTTTTTTACAATAAGGCCAGTTTAGCTTAACACAGCTAATTCGATTAAGTTGTTTTTATCCAACTTATTTTTCCTAGATCCTCTAGTTCAAGCTATATTTATAAATTTTTTCAGAATTTTTTATAATTAGTTTAGTATTTTTAAAAGTAATTTTATTAAAAACTTTAACAAAATCATAAAAATAGAAAATAGATCAAAAAATACAAATCTTTTTAGGAAATTTTATTTTATCAAATAGTTTTTCTAGGAAAATTAGTTTTTTTTGCTTCTGTATGGTAAAATTGCAAAATTTTTACTTTTAAAGAAACGGGATTCGTTTCCGTTCACGTTTTTCGTGTTTTTAAGCTCATTTCAATTCCGTGTTTGTTCTAGTTTTCTTTAAACTTACTTTTTAGTCAATTAGAGTCTATTAAAGCAGAGAAACATTCATTTTAGGGTTTAATATTTGGAAATTTAGGGTTTTTAATCACCTTTTAGGGTTCCCGATTTGCGTTTTTAGTTAAAGTTTAATTTCCTGTTATTTAAAGTTTTAGTTTAATTGTCCTTTAATTTGCTCACTTTTAGGATTTTAGAAAACAAATCTTCTTCGAACCAATTCAAATCATTGTCCAATTCAACACAATAAACGTGGTTCTCATTTCAATAAATCATGGAGGAATAACGACCACGAGTAATCCTTACGTAAATATATCGCTACTATAAATATAACTTGTGAGAATTTTCCTTTCTTTCCACGCTCGTTCCCACGGGTAGTTGGTATTTCATACTTATTATATTATTATACGTGTATAAAACTTTACCCATCAATAATATATAAATGTAACGTTATTATTTTCTAAGGTTTTAGAAACATAAACGAACTCACAATCATTCGAAATGACTCTCTTTATAAATTTAGGTATCGAAATATATAAGTAAAGTGGTCCGGCAAATTACACGTATCAAAGCCAAGTACTGCCAAAAATTCTCTAGTTAGACACACTCTTCTTTGACTTTTAAACTTAACGGTTCGTGTTATCTTATGTAAAACATCATTTTGGACAACTTTTGTGTTTTATACTTAAGCCGGTTCGGACTCGAAAGGGTATGAAACGTCCATTTTAGCTACTGACCTGATTGTACAAAAAGAACCATTTTGCCGAAAAATTTTCCAAGTTTCATTTGGCCATAACTTGGTCGTTTTAAGCCCGATTTTAACATTTTTTATACCGAAACGATCAAAGAAACATAACCTAACATATTCTTAGAGTTTTAGCAACTAAATTTTTTTTTAAACACTCGTTTATGCCCTTAAAGATTTTGGACAGATTTGACACAAACCAAAACGCTTCCAAAAACTTCAACAATCAACCACAACTTCACAATAGTGCCTAATCTAGCCTAATCCCCACTCACAACTATTTTCCAATTAATAAGCCAAACTTTTAATCTTTCAAACCTTATCCCCATCAACCTAAGAACACATTAATCACTTCACCTTAACCCTAATCAAAATATATATATCTATAACTTATATATGGGGCTAACTATGACTGGATTAATATGAATTAGTGACTGGACGCCACCTCAATGATGACATGGACACTTTTTTGCATTAATTTTCATGAATTTTATAAAAATATGTCCCTGACAAGGTTTGAACTCTTGACCTATGGTATAGATGCAACAAGGTTTACCAACTCATCTATTAGTCAATTTGTGTTTTACTTTGCAAAACATTATTCATATATTATCACTTCCAATTTATGTATCCTACTACATTTATAACTTCTAAAGATATATTATAACTCTTAAATTTATTTATCATATATATCTTTCCAATTTATGTATCCTACTGCATTTATAAGTTTTTGATTTTCAAAAAATATATTTAAACATATTCTCTAAAATTAAATTTAATCTTTACTTATATACATAACTTTTTTATCAAGAAAACCCTAACTCACCCTAATATCATTATACGCCTCAGTTTTTTATGTGTGTATGTTAATATTTGCGCTACTTCATATATTCTTAATTCTGTTTCTTTAATCTGTAACAGGTCGAAGATGAATTTTCATATTAAAAAAAAAGCTGACATTCCTTGATATGCTGTAAGTTTATGCACCTCAATCTAATGCTTTCACTTCATATGCTTTTGACTACCCTTTAGCAGAAACCCTAATAGCAGAAATTTGTTTTTTTTTCAAAAACATATTCATCATCTCATATTGTCATAAACCCTAATAGCAGAATTTTCTTTTTCTGTGCCTGACAATAAGAAAAAAAAGGAATTGGTTGATAACAATCCCTCAATAGCTGTTGAATTATGAGTAAACTGGTTAACCACAACTGGTGAGTTATCATCTGTGTTTGTTTGTGTATATATGTTGGTTACAGATGAAAGCAGACCATACGAGTCATGTTTTATATGCAGCAGACCATACGAGTCAAATAATAATATTTTGTTAAAGAAGTGAAGATAATTCAACAGTTTTCACGAGTTTTGTCATATACTGTCCGACTAAACTCACCAAAGCCCTCATGCACCAGCTGAGGATAACGCAATACTCAATAAAACTGTGTGGGTTCTCCTGAGCACTCCAGTTTCACAATACTGAAACAAGCTTTCTCTGATGATAACAGTACCTGCAATAAGGAGATAATCCTTCGATGAGCATGTGAAAACACAACATAGATTTGCCCAATGGCATTGCCCCTATGGCTTAACACCGAAAACAAAGCCCATCTCAAACATGAATATAACATCAAACTAAATTGTACCACGCGTCCAACATTGCGTGCTGAGCCAAATTCATATGGTGATCAAGTGGGTTTGTGATTTTGCGTTTGGGTTTTTGGTCAATTTTGCACCGTCCCCTTCACTACGGCCACCGTTAGTAAGTCCCGTCATATATATATATATATCTAAAATATATAATAATATATATATATATATTAAACTAAATATAGAAATATATATAATATATCATATATATATGTATAAGTATAAGTATACTAGTAACAAAAACATATATAAATGTAGATATATATATATAATAATATAATATAATTATAATAAAATTATATATATATATATATATATATATATATATATATATATATATATATATATATATATATATATATATATATATATATATATATACATATATACATATATATACATACATATATACATATATATACATACATATATACATATATACATACATATATATACATACATATATACATATATATATATATATATATATATATATATATATATATATATATATTAGTTTTTAATGAATTAGGGTGCTTTATTATTCTGTGATTTTTATAAGTTTGTTATCAGTTTTGATTTTCATGAGGACTCAGATGTGGAGCTTTTAGTATATTCAACCAAACACAGCAGCTAATGATCTTATGAGGTTAGATTTTTTTGTTTGTTTTTTGTTGTTTTTGTGTTATTTTTTATTTATGTTTCTATTAAATACGCAATTTTTTTTAGTAATTACCTGATCCTCATTGATACATAATCAAAGGAACCTTTGGAAGGTGACACGTCCAGACTTACGCATAACAAATAAAACCCAAGCAAGAAGAAAAGGTAGAACCATTACTCTTTAATGTTTGCAATACAGGATTGCAGAAAATCATGCTCATGAATTATCTAATATTATACCATCGATTGCTATTTGTTCAAAAATATGAAAAAATCATTTTTTGCGGATATTTTATTAACTTTTATTTTTTCATATTGGATCAATATACATTCTTTTCGTAATATGTATACAATTAATAAAAGTGTGTGTTTATTAATTGATTTATCTTACTTAAAATTTTGTCAACGATATTCACAGGTTAGTAATACACCTAATGAAAGTCCAAGGCCAGACGTTGTCTAAGGTTGTTATTGTATTCCTTCAGAGGTCGGTTTTCTCGCATGGCCAACTATACATGGTTGTCTCAAGGGTGAAAAGTAGGAAGTGTTTGAAGATTCTATGTTGTGATCGAGATGGAAATACACAAACTATCGACTAGGACCTTACATAACACTTTAATATTGACCAGACCAATATACACCTACTCATAACTAAATAAACCGTTTTGATATGTTTAGGCCAAACTGTACTTGACAATAGCAGTTATTAACCAAAACTCACACAAACATGCTATAAAATAAAATTAACTGAAGCGAACCCGCCCGTCGGGCGAGTTACGTAACTAGTATATATATATATATAAGTTTAAAAAAAATTCTTATTTAACATACCCATTTCATTTCTTTTGTAAATCAACATAAACACCATAGGACATATTTTGTATGTGCAAGAACATAAGTGAAATCAAAAATAAAAAGGAAGGGTTTCAAAATAAGCTTACTAATAAGAGAAATAAGCTACTAGGAACCAAAATAAACCAAGAAGAGCTTCACTCTTCAAAAACCCTAAAATATGAACAAGACCCAAATCTTAAAATTCTTGAATAAGTCTTGAAATGGATGAAACACACAAGATAACACCTTAAATAACCTTACATATCAACCTTGGATGCTTGGATTTAAGAAGAAAATGAAGACAAGGAACCCTTGTGGGTTTCCTTTTTCTTGCCGTGGCCTAGGGAGCCAAAGAAGAGAGGAAGACTTGTTTTTGTGAGATGGGTAAATGAGATAGAACCCCTAAAAAAAAAAAAAAAAATGATATATGTGTGTTAGTATCTTATAGACAAAATTAAAGACGAGATAAGAAGCATGGACTAGTCAACACACACATTAACTAAGTATACGTTGTATCGTGTGACTTAGGACCAAGCTAAAAATAATTTAAGGGGAGGACCATATGGAGCTAGTGCAAGCATACAACAAAAATCATATGGTGATGGTGGTGGTATATTGAACGAGTATAGGGGACAAGGAAACAAAAATTTGTGATTACATGGTACTATTGTAATGGCATGTTCCATATTCCATGCAAGGTGGTCCAAGGTAGTTTGGTTAGTTGACAAAAAGATCATGGAATATATTTGTGTGTGTGTGGAATCGGACGACTAACAAAGAAAAGGGAGGGGACTATTTTGTTTTCAATTTTTGAATCACATGCTTAAGAATAATATCTAGATATTTAGGTAAAGTCTATTGTAGGTAAAAATAAAATTTACGCGACACGTAAAATTTAAAAATGCGCTGTATCTAAGATAAAAATAAAATAAAATTATAAACACGTTCGTTAAGTCGAAACGTGATAGTCGACAAAAGTCTACGTTAAATCGAAAGCCGGAACGCATCCGGTAACGTTTTTTCTTCTTCAGTTTTACGCGGGATAACTTCCCGGTTTTAGGTCAAATTAATACGAAACTTATAGAAGTCGAGTTAATGAACGTAAAAGGTAAAATATTGACCTGAAAAATTACGGAGTGTCACATAAACAGATTCACCAGTAATATGAAATCTTGCGAATGCAGTCCTACCATTGTTCTTAACAGCTTAACTGAAATAAGAAAATGCTAATATTAAAATCACCGGGTTTTCTTAATTAGTCATTCAATAGAAAACTAAACCAACCTTATGGATTTTAGCTTAATTTAGATATATTTGATGTTTTGGTACTCTTTATATTCTTTTACCCAGTTCAATAGAGGTTGGTGCTTGAAAACTAACTTTTTTTGTTTATCAGTTTGTTTTTATTATTTTGTAAAATTGATGGCTTCTTTACGTGCATTCCTCAAATCGATCTAAATTTTTCCTAACAAACGACGACAAATCTAGAAATTCAGTATGCAAGGGTCATATAAATCAACTGCAATTCATGATATAATGAGTATTGAAACAAACTCAGCCAAAAAGATACCCATTTAAGGTTTGGCACATGATACTGACAACTTTAAGACAAGAAAGGACCTCTCTAGTTTCCTCTATCACTTGCATTTGTTGCTCGTGAACAATGAGGATATTCTTTTCCAGAAAACTAAAACACACTCCAAGAATACTATGCCTTCATGTCATCCACCGAGAAGAAGATAGATATGCATACATATTAGAACAAAAGTACAGTAGTTATAGTGATACCTGAGATAAAAATAGGGAACTTACAATCAATATCAGGAAGTCCACTAATCAACAGTTCTAATTCCTTATCATGAAAGATGGATATCAAATCCCGAGAAATCAACTCATTAAACCCTTCCAAAAAAGCATTTATTTGAGGCCGTATAGCAGTGGTTAACCGATGCTCAGCAATTAAATCGACATATTTATGTTTGTTTTCCTCTGTCACTCGGATATTTCTTCCACCAGGGATCAATTCATAGTCGGTAACTGGTTCGATATAAATATATATAATAAAATATATAAAATACCAAACTGTAATAGTATAGAGAGTATCCCGTTTGATATGACAATTACTTTAGGAAAAATAATAGTCTATCTTCCGAGTGTCGTTTCCACGGCGAGAGATGAATTGAAATTCATGAGAATGTTTCGTTTGGTGCTTGAATAGAAAATACAAATATTTTGAGTTTTGGTTTTAAACTATTTTTATACTAAAAATTAAACTAATATTAATTCTAAGATTAAAAACTAAAAGATTTAAACTAAAATTGTCTAAAAGAGATAAATGACAATAAGCTTCTAAGTGACGTGAAATGTTCCTTAAGTGCGGGCTTAGGTTTAACGAAATTAAAATCCTTAGAAAACAAGTTGCAAGAAATTTAAATGACAAGTAAAGTAAAATGCTTTTTAAAATAATACAAGAATTAAATTGCATTAAAAGTAAATGACGGTATGTAAATTGACTATTAACTTTTTAAACCTTTTTAAAACCGCACTTAAATTCCAAATAACTAATCACTTAGCAAAAACAAGTTAAACTACTCACTACGCATGACAAATATCAAATAAGCAAACATTTTATAAAATAACTAATTAAATCTACACTAATTAATTGAAAGAGGATAGAAAATGAAACCAAATTGAGGAGCCGCAAATAAACGATAACCACCCGATCTTACAAACTTAATAAACAAATAAGTTTATCACTTTTAAGCTCTACTTCACTAAATAGCGAAATAAAGGGTCAACTTTATCACTAAATATTTTCATAAAAAACTATAATACACCAAAGAAACACTAATCCTATTTAATCAACCTTATAAGACTCTTAAGCTCCGGCCTTAGATTAAAAGGATGGAATAAGAAATAAGACATGAAAAGTTAAGACAAAATAAGCTAATAAGATGAAAAACCTTTTTAGAAAAAATGAAGTTATTTTGAACAAATTTTTTGTAAAAATAAAACTAGATAAATCTATAAAAAAAAACTACTTTTGAAATTAAAACTAGAATAACTAAAAACTATCAAGGCTTTTTCCGACAGAAAGGATGAAAATATATAGCTTATAAATAAGCCACACCTCAAATAAGCTACAATTACCCTTCGAAATAAGCCCAAGCTTAATACTATAGAATAACCTAGTAAAGTTTAGAACTTATGACTAAAATAAGCTTAAAATAAAAAGCTCTCGAATGATAAAGGTGGCTCAAAGACTTCATAATAGTCAGTAGAACTCAGGACACCCTTTTTACGGCATTTGAATCGAGCTTAATCAAACAAAAAGCACCTTGAAAAAAGTAAAGAAAGAAAATAGGAAAAAAATAGATACGCCAAATAGTTATTTTTAGAATTTATTCTAAAGACAATAAGCTAAAAAATGAAAACTTTAGATCTAAATCTACCCAAAACTAAGGTGTTCAATCAAGTGAACTCGGATCGGGTATAATTAAAGATTTAGATCTAAGAAAAATAAGCTAGAATTAAAAAGCAACAAACTTTATGCTAGAAAAATAACTACAATAGCGTAAGATCTATTATTTTAGATCTAATCCACCCGAAACTAAAGGTGTTCTATCAAGTTGAATCGGATCGGGTAATGATTAAGGATTAGATCTATATAAAGAAAAAAATAAGCTTGAATAAAAATAAGCAATCGAAAAATAAGCCAAAATAAGCTCACTCGAAAAGCTCTAAATCGAAAACAATATAAAATAAGCTAGTCTAAATAAGCTATGGAAGTAGCTTATTAGAATATAAGCTTAAGAGATGGGATCCAAAAATAAGCTATAAGCATGAGCTTATTTGGAAATAAGCAAAAGAAAAGAAAGAGTAGAAGAATAAGCATAAGGAATAAGCATAAAGAAATAATAAGCATTTAATAAAAAACAAACCTTAAACATCTTCATTAATAAGCTCAAAATCTTGATTACAATAAGCTATAAAAGCTTTTACAATAAGCTAAAAATTATACTACACTACTCCTAAATCTACACCTACTACTAATTTGAAAATAAACTAATTCTAACACCCCCAAATGAGATGCACAACGTCTGTTTTTATAGCCTCCAAGTGGGAGGGGTATTTTCGTCCTTTTAGGTCATCCACCACTCATATTGCAAGATCTGAGGGTATTTTGGTCTTTTTGCCATCCACCAACCGCCTCATTATTGCCAATGATTGGCACGGATCCCATGCAAGCCTACCTCGGACTGACACACGCCTGGCACCCTCGGATCACGCGTTTTGGACACGTGTCATCACCTAATTGGCCATCCATCGCCACCTCGTACTGCCACCTGAAATTCTCTGCCACCTCGTATGAACAGTACCTCGTACCTGCCACCTGACACTTAATCATTAGAATGTCACGTGTCACCACCTGAGTGGTGCCACGTGGCCTGCCAGCCGTCACCGGAGCCACCACCGGTCCATCGGTCAACGGTGGTCAACGGCGGCAGTCAACGGTGGACAATGGCGGCGAACCACCGCCGGACCACCGGTCAACCACCGGTCAACGGTGGTTGACCGCCAGTCAACAGGCGGGTCAGGTCTGGTAATGGGTCGGGTCTAGACCGGGTCTGGGTCGGGTTCGGGGCCGGGTCTGGATCGGGTCGGGTCTGGGTCCGCCACGTGGACCACTCTAAGAGTGCCACGTGGCAACGTGAGTAATACCCTAGCCATGACAAGGCCAGGACTCGAACTCGAGACCTTTCGTTCTGAGATTCAAATCAACTAACCAAGCCAACTGAGCTAAGTCATACTTACATTATATGTATATAAAAATCACTCAAGTTATCCTTTGGCCTAGTTCATTTATACTAGTATTAAAGGTTCAAACAGGGACGAAAAAGGTTCAAAATAAAAAGGTTCAAATATGAAAGGCCGGTACCGTTGGACTCGTAATTTCGTGCTCTTTCCAATGGTGTAATCGAGGAATATTAACGACTTCGTTTGAGCCTCGATAATCGTAAAAACGTTCGTCGAAAGTCACCCGAAAATTACCGTTTTTGCTTTGTTTTCAATCCTTTGTACATGTAAGACATAAAAACACAATACAAACATATTTGCAACATATTTATCCATGTTTTAGTGTTTTAGTCTGTTTATTAGCATTTTCCAGGGTACAAATGATGTGTGTTTTAGCACATATCAGGGAGCTTCAAGAATAGTGGAAGATCAGATGAAGAAGACTCTAAAGACAGAGCATCCTCTGAGGAGGGAGGCTCCGAGACTCCACAGTTACGAAGATCCACCAGAGAGTCCAAGGATCCGGTAAGGTACTCTCCATCAGCAAACTATTTGCTAATGACAGAGAATGGTGAACCAAAGTCTTATTAAGAAGCCTTAAGTAGCAAAGAATTCGTACAGTGGAAGAAGGCTATTAATGAAGAGATTGTCTCACTTGAAAAGAACCATACTTGGTCCTTAGTCAGATTACCAGCAGGAAAGAAGGCATTACAGAGCAAGTGGGTGTTCAGGGTTAAAGAAGAGCAAGATGGCAAGAAAAGGTACAAGGCTAGATTGGTATTTAAGGGTTTCCAACAGAAACAGGGGGTCGACTATAATAAGATCTTCTCTCCAGTTGTGAAGATGACTACAATCAGGTTAGTCTTGAGTATTGTAGCCGCAGAGAACTTGCATCTAGAGCAATTAGATGTCAAGACCGCCTTCTTACATGGTGACCTTAATGAAGACATCTACATGACACAACTAGAGGGTTTTTAGTTAGCTGGGAAAGAAGAAAACCTCGTGTACAAATTGAAGAAAAGTCTGTACGGATTAAAGCAAGCACCGAGATAATGGTACTTGAAATTTGACAATTTTATGCAGAGGGCAGGGTACAAGAGATGTGCTATGGACTATTGTTGCTACTTAAAGAAAGTTGGTTCGTCCTCAATTATATTACTGTTATATGTTGATGACATGTTGGTAGCAGGCTTCGACATGGCATAAATCAAGAAGCTCAAGAGACAGTTGTCTCAAGAATTTGAGATGAAGGATTTAGGTCTCGCAAAGTAGATTCTAGGAATGAGCATCATCAAAGATAGAACGAAGGGTACTCTAAGGCTATCCCAAGAGAAATACATAGGGAAGGTTTTATAGAAGTTTAATATGAAGGATGCAGAGACTAGATGTCAGCCTTTGGGAGACCATTTTAAGCTTAGTAAGAAACAAGCACCTAAGACGGAGGCTTCTAGACGAAGAATGGCTAAGGATCCTTATGTTTCAGCAGTTGGCAGTGTGATGTACACCATGGTGTGTACAAGGCCAGATATAGCTCATGCAGTAGGAGTTGTTAGCAGATTCATGTCTAACCCAGGAAGAGAGCATTGGGAAGCTGTTAAGTGGCTATTACGCTACTTGAAAGGTACTTCAAAGGCTACTCTCTGTTTCAGCAGAAAAGAGGTTGTTTTAGAAGGATTCTCCGATTCAGACTATGGAGGTTGCTTAGATTCGGGTAAGAGTACTACTGGTTATGTTTTCACAATGGGTGGTACATCAGTTAGTTGGATGTCTAAAATTCAAAAGTGTGTCGCTATGTCAACTACAGAAGCCGAGTATATGGCTATTGCAGAGGCTGGCAAAGAGTTGGTATGGAATTTTCTTAAAGAGTTAGACAGAGCCCAAACAGAGTGTGTGTTGTTTTATGATAACCAAAGTGCTATTCATCTCGCGAAGAATCTCGTGTTTCACGGTTAAACGAAACACATCAAGATAAGATATCACTATATCGGAGAATTGGTAAGTGAAGGGACATTATCTTTGAAGAAGATTCTTGGAGCAAAGAACCCTGCAGATATGCTCACCAAGGTGGTGACAACAGAGAAGTTGAAGCTTTGCGCAGCTTCAACTGGCCTCCAAGATAACTGATGAATGGAGGTTGGTGTCTTACCAAAGAGAAAGAGAGGTTATTCCCAGTTTGATGATGTTAGTTCAGGATACCTTGTATCAAAAGTATCCTAGCCCTGTGTTTGGTTAGTGCAACATGTTCTGTATGTTCGGCGATACATGAAGGTTAGAGCAGTAGCATTGTTATTCCCAGTTTGATAATGTTAGTTCAAGATACCTTGTATCAAAAGTCTCCTAGCCCTGTGTTTAGTTAGTGCAGCATGTTTCGTATGTTCGGCGGTACATGAAAGTTAGAGCAGTAGCATTGTTAAAAGGAAGGTGATTTGAAGTTTACAGAGATTACTTAAGACGAAGAGCAGTGAAGTGATCGGCCTTTAAGTGGGAGATTGTTAAGATGTGAAGGCTTATATCTCACATCGTTATAATGAGTAATGTAGATTAGGGTCTCACACTTATAAATACCCCCTTATTGTAATTGTAAACTTGTAACTCTTGTGTGTGTGCGTACCACAATAATAAAATCTCTCTGGTTTAACCCCGTAGACTGCTACGACTACCTAAGTCGTAGATACCAAGTTATATCTTGTGTTCTTTACTTTCCGCAAGCGTTGTTTGTATTCTTTGTTTGTTCGAGCGGTGTGTGCAGGTGCGATATACCCTAACATAAACCATTGCAAACCAATAGACGACAACAAGCCTAAAATAATAAACAACATCGCCATACTTCAAAACGAAGCTGCAAACATGGCAAAGTTAAGGGAGATTGCAGATCGCCTGGGGAATAGTTAGGTATTGATCATAGTTTGGCTTAGTTCTACTCGCTTGAATCCTTTCAAGTGAGAATTTAATTTTCGTATATTAGCTTTCTTGCAGTCTATCTTTTCTTTGTGTTATCTGTTTCGTAACCCATTCTCGTCAACCACCATGAGAGACGATAATCCTATCCGTACTCTAGGAGACTACTCCAAACCAAGCCACGAGGGCTACAGGAATACCATCGAGCTCTCTGTAGGGAACAACGTGGTACCTCTTTGATCTGACACCATCCGGTTGGTGCAAAACGGATGCTCATTCCACGGACTGCGGTCCAAGGATCCAAATCAACACCTTAAGGATTTTCTTAAACTGTGGACTCACTTGACCTTGACGGTGAAAATAGGGAAAGAACGCGTCTGCGTTTATTTCATTTTTCCCTACGCGATCAAGCTAGCAATTGGCTTGAACGTCTTCCTGCAGGATCCATCTCCACATGGGAGGATCTTACTACCTGATTCCTTGCTCAATTCTTTCCACCGAGAAGGACCATAAAACTCCGCAACGATATCTTAATGTTCCAACAACATCATGGAGAATCTCTATCCGAAGCATGGACTCGTTTCAAGGACATACTCCAAAAAGTCCCTCATCATGGCATAGACCTTTGGCTCCAAGTCTAAATTTTTTATGACCATGTCAATCCCGTCACAAGACGAACCATTGACCAATCGGCCGGTGGTAAGCTTCGTGACCTCAACGCTAAAGAATCCTAGGCATTATTAGAGGACCTCGCCCTCTATGACAACGAAAGTTGGAACGACCCAAGGGATTTCGATAAGCCGATCAAGGCTATCACATTGCCTCAAGATGTCCCATGTACATCCAACCGCCGTCTAATCGAGCTCGAAAATCAAGTCCAACGCTTGATGGAAGCTCATCTTGCTCTGACACAACCTACCCAAGTAAATAAAATCACTACCCTATGTGAAATCTGTAGTGGTCCCCACGACACTCAGTATTGCATGGAAGACCCAGAACAAGCCTTTGTTGAATACATATCCTCGCGTACCGATAAAGCGGGAGGTAAGTGGTATACTTTTAAACTCGAGAAAAACAATCTTGGTGACACCTATAATCCGTCATGGAGAAGTCACCCAAACCTTAGGTGGAGACAACCCTAAAATTCCCAAAACAATTTCTCAAACCCACCTAACCGGTTCCGACCCAACGGTTCGATCCCGAACTATTCCTTCAACAACCGTCCTTAAATTTTTAACAATAAATCAAATATAGAAGGACTGGTTTCCGAATTCATGGCATCTCAAGACGCTAGATTGTCCAAGTTTGAAGCCGATTTCAAACGACAACAAGGTGAGATGACCAACAAAATATACACTATTTTGAAAGCCATCACCGATCAAATAACGGGCACATTACCTAGTGATACGGTCAAGAACCCAAAACTGGGGACTCATCTAGTTTCATCTGCTCGTTCTTACCTAACAATGGACCCGCAATGCTCAACAAAAATCCATAGCTCAATTAACGCCATCACAATCCACCCCAAGCAGCCTAAAGAATCCGAAGTTAATGAGCCTGACGTAGAACAATAAGAAGGCAACCTTGGAAACACCAACTCTAACCCACATCTATAAGCTAATCCATTAGCTTCCATCGCCACAGAACATGTACGAAAGCTAAATTCGATGCTTGAATTGCTCGGGTTGGTTCCCTAATCCTCCAATACGAAATTTGTCTGCTTTAAAGAGGATAATGGAGAGGTAATGTTCATCGAGATCATACGAGATAATGATGAACCCCAAAATGAGGGTGCCAATGAAGGTGAAGGGGCAACAACGGAAGAATCGGTAGTGGAGTACTTTGACACTTTCCCGACTAGAGATGAACTAACCTACCCTAGGTACCTAATGAGTGGCTCAATCCCTTCAATATTTCTAAGGAACCCTATCATCACGGAAGGATGCCCTTACAACCTTAAGATACCATGCAATATTGGACACATGCATATCGAAAAAGCTTACATTGACCTTAACTCTCCTCTTAATATCATGACCCAAATGATGTACAATTGGATCATGAGGAGAATACTTGCCCCTAGGGAAAATGCAAATGGAGGAATTAGCAATTTCACAGGAAGGATTAAAGGGATGCATGTCTTCATGGGAAACTTCACGTATGTCGTAGTCTTCATGATTGTCGAGGATATTAGTTCAATCATAGACCCTAGGCTGTCACAAGTGGTACTAGGGGGGCCTTTTGTAGAAATATCCAACATGACTCATGACCTACCCGAAGGTGTTGTAAGATTCATTAAAGGGGCCAATAAAGTTACCTATAAGATGCCCTATAAGATAGAACAATACAACTCATTGTCGGATTTAGAAAAAGAGCATACCAAATTAGTCTATCTTAGGAACGAAGAAGATAAGAGAAGAGTAGTGGAGTATGTGATGAGCAAGACACTAGGATTTTACAAAGAATGCCTAGAGCTTGGACCCGAATACCTAACCAGAATGGATGATGATAGAGAAGTCACGTACGGACACATGACTTCGAGTCTAGCTACAAGACTCGTTAATAAAGAAAAGCGCTTCTTGGGAGGCAACCCAATTTACTTTTCCCTCAAATTAGGAGTGTCATGTATGTTTCTATTCTTTACCATTTGTTTTATTATGTTTGAACCATCTTGTAATCATGCTTTGTATTGTCTTTAACCTTGTCTTAATTTCAATCAAAGGTATTTTACAAACAATAAGTGTAGGGGAATTTATTTGGCTTTTGAGCCAAATTCAAACTTGTTAAATGAATTGTTAGGATTAATTAGCGTCAGTTTCGAGTCATATGATTGAATTGTTAAATCTCAGGTTTTATGCAGCCATTTGTCAAGAATTAACTTATGGAATCAAGTGCAGGAAATTTTTCATCAAAAACAAAATTTTTGTTTTCACAGACTGTGGAGACGGCGTCACGAATAACACGCGACGCCATCGCCACGTCACATGAGTCGACTCACAAACCCTGACAGGCGTCAAACGCCAGGTTATAAGAAAACGAAACGACATTTTCTAATTATTTTGAACAAAATAAAACTTGCATAACATTTAATATATGTATTCTTCTGCTATAAACCTGCAAATACCTAATGAGTTTAACAATTCTCTCATCCTATCTTTACTGCTTTATCGAGTCGAACCCTAAATTCACATTGTATATTGGTAAATCGCACATTTTATGCTTTGTATAGTTGTCTTTGTCTTTGATTACATGTTATATTTGATGAGAAGAAGCTTGGAAGATCGTAGGATGCTTTCATAGGATGATTCTTGGAGGACGATTTAACCAGTTATCGCATGTTTCTTCTCCATTATTGAGTAAACCAGGGGAGTACTAGTTTCTTTTCCTTATTTTCTATTCACTTTATTATTTTAACGGGTACTTATATAGAACATTAGGGACAATGTTCAACTTAAGTGTAGGGGGAAAATAAGCCTTAGAAACTATTCTTTCATTTTCCATTTGCTTTGTCCTTAAAATGATGGGTAATATATCGAAACATAGCATAAGAGGTAATTTTTAACCAAATTTAATGTTTTTTACAACACATACCGATGAAAACCGAGTATTATTAGCATCTCATGGATAGGAATTTATATTACTAGCACAAAAACCCTCAAATTCTACCCCCACAATGTGAGGACATCTGCCACTATATATTATACTTATAACTACGTATCGAGTTAAGTGTATGAGCAATCATGCTGTGACTATTCCGTCTTACGGATGATGTAATGCAGTGATTTTTCTCCTTTCTAGAACATGGTATCAGTTATTTTAGGATTATAAGATTGTACCGTAGCATATTCAAACATTCTAAACTTGATATTGTGATGCATCCACGAGACCCGCAAATAAAGTAAATGGATATGTTTTTTTCTACTGATAAGAGGCATTAGGATTCACCCAACACGTTTTAAACTCTGTAATTGCGTATTATGATGTCACACCGATATAAAAACTATCCCACACCCTTAGCCATGCACTCCTCCTTCAAGTGCAAGATACCCCTAGTCAACACAACCTCTGAGCCATCTTTTTTCATGCATTCACGTAGTTTTTTTTTTTTTTATTTTCTAGTTTAATCCAGACTAATAAATGACACACACCACATTGTCCATCCTTAAACCAATCTTACAACACCTAAGTACGCCTTAGCCAACCTTTTATGTACTCTTTTTAGTACATTATTTTTTACACAAACCCAAGTTAATTACATTTGAGTACACGGTTGCTACAACACTCCTTATCTTCGTAATACTGTTTAGGGACGATTTGGGATATCATGGTAGACTATTTTATATTTCGCGAAGAATGTGGTAGAAAAGTTAAGTCAAACACCCATAATTTGTTCGATGATCTCCATGTTATTTTGAATCCACCTCAAATCGGGTCCTTTAGTTAGATTGTAATCACAAAGCATGTAATCAGCTCCAGTGTAGGGGTCACGTATTATAAAACCCCCACTTATCTAGTATAACAATGTTATTAAAAAACATAGAACAAAGAAAAACGAAAGAGATTCACGATGTAAAGTTTGTGTAGAGTTTGTATATCTTCGTCCGAGTCTTGGCTCATCAACCAAACATCAATGTTTGATTTGTGTACAAAATAATATCAAGCTAACACACTTCCACTCCAAATCACACAAAACAACCCAAATCGTATCCCATCATTTACCTGTTTCGATTTATTTGGTTATCTCAACCTACACCCCACAACACTTATAAAAAGCCTCCTTAATAGTAATGAATAATGATTACGGCCTAGCGGTGGAAGTTTTGATCACTTTACCAAGCCCAATGGTAATTATATGACTAAAACAGTAATGAGTGTTGAATTTCTGTTTCCCCAATAGGGGTTATAATTAAATATACAACCAGAGTGAAAAGACAGAGAATTCCAAACACTTATGTGAGTGCTAGTATATATTTTCCGTGCTCTTAATAACGAGGTCACACAGAGGTTGTGTTGTAAAATATTTTAACAACAGAAGTATGTAAATATGACCACCTCATATTGTATTGTATAACTATAAAATCCTATTTGCTTGAGACACATACGCAGAAAAACCCAAGAGTAGAGGGGTATTTGATAGATAGTGTCATTTTTATACACTTTTTCAGAGTCATTAACCCCCACAAAATCGAGTATTTATGCCCAAACAATTAGGTAACAACTAAAACGTTCACCCTTTTCAGCATTTCTCATATTACTATGCAGAAGGCATTCTGGAAAGATTTATCGCTACGGACTTGGCTCATTTGAGGAGAAGAAGAACAACAGCACTACGCACGACCTACACCACATTGATCGAACAAAACAGAATTTCTCTACAGTGGCTGGAGACGGCGTCACAAATACAACGTGACGCCGTCACCATGAAAATCAAGACGGCGTCATAAGATTCCACGACGACGTTAGAGCATACGACCCAACCCATTATCTAAAATATTCTCTTTCATGACGGCGTCACGATTAAAATGTGACGCCGTCATAGCATTTTTCCTATATATACAAACCCATATATTAGAGTTTTGGTGTCTAAACCACTTTAGAATAAAAAAGGGTAACGAACCTAGTAATCATTTAGTAAGCTGTTAGGACGAAATTTAGGGACCTAAAAAACCTGATTGTACTTCTCACAACTCATGTTTTAATCAAGCCGAGTTTATTTCAATCATTCAATATGTCTATGTGTTGTTTTGCGATTACTACGTTCTTGCTTATTTATAACATGCTTCGACCGCAGCTAAACCTACACTATTGTGTTTATTTTATGAATTGTATGAAAACCTCGAATGTAGAGTCTTTCATAGTGGTGAGTTGCTACTTGATGGATGGCATGATTTAGGCTCTAGAAAAACCACCCCCCCCCGCCCAGCCACAAACCCCCCACTCCACCCCCTCCCGCACACCCCCCACACCCCTTTTGTCTGTATCGATGTTGATATGTCTAGAGAAACATGATTGTGTAGAAAGGATACCATCGAGTAACAGTCTTCATACTACCTTGCCCCATAATATGGTTGATCCACTTTTAATATATTTCACATGCACTTAGTGTAATCCTAGGGGCCATGTAATAGTCTTCATACTACTTTATGTGTGCCTTAGCTACAAGCGGAATACTAAGTAGACAGCGGTACTCGAGTGTAACACTTTCGTTCATGACTTAGAAATAGTTTACCCTGATCATCACAGGCACGCTAAGCAACAACACTTAGGAAAGCATCTAGGGAGTAATACATGATTAAATAAACACATTCTTTTATCTTATTGTTATCACTAGTAGCGTAGATATATATTTAGTTAATAGCTAAAACCAACCATCTCTCTAATTATATGATTTACTTGCTCTCTATAAAATATATAAAAAAAAATAATCTTCCCTCAACCCTTAGAATTCTGACCGTGATCAAGCCTTCCCAACCTATTCCTCGAGTGAATAATAACAACCCCCCGAGTCTTGCCTATACTACTACTACAATGATTAGGTGCTCTGCCTAGGGAGTTGTAAAACTTCTTGTAGAAGTCCTACGACGACCGCATCAGTGACATTGATCTAAAATTGTTCGAGTTTCTGGTCCAGATACACAGCGTCTGATTATACCGTTAGAACATACTTTAAAAAGGTAGGGTTTGAATAATATGAGTAATCTTTGAAATATAAGCAAGAACTAGAGAGAGAAAGTGGAAAGGAAGGATGTATTTTCTAGTGAGAGAAAGAAAAGAACATAAAAATGAATTAAGTGAAAATGAAACATACAACCAACCAACCACCTCTCTAAGGCATAGAGAGGTGTGTAAATACTCTTACATGGCACGTGGGCTTGGGCTTGCATGGGTTTATCCATAGGCCTTAGCTAACTAACTATGTAAGTTTCTAAAAATTACTTAACGAGCTAACGACTATTATCTATGGAAGTGATCGACACTTTCGTGTTCCTAACAATCTCCCCCTAAGGGAGGTCACTTCATTTTACAAAATTTAAACCTAGCATACTATGCTTCATCTTTAGTCTTGAGCTCATTTAACTTCAATCATTAACTTGTGATTTGATGTAGTGATCATTGACTTTAGGTTTGAGCTTGTTCTTTTATCTTGAATGTGAAAATGTTATCTTGAGCACATTGAGATCATCAACCAAGCATAATCTTGTTTCGCCATCTTGTAAACTTTGCCATCTTGTAAACGTGTGACTTCTGGACGGACATGCTCATACCTTTCTTGATTTGTTGACTTGAAAAGCTTTAATGTTGCATCTTTCTTGAAATTCTTTAACTTTAACACTTCGTCACTTCGAGAAAGACGTTCGGTATCAGAGTGACGGAAACTTCTTTGAAATTCTTTGACTTTAATACTTCGTCACTTCAAGAAAGACGTACGGTATCAGAGTAGCGGAAGTCTTGAAACATGTACTTGAGCTTTCATGATGTCTTTATGTTTGTCGGTCGGGTATGAGCATGTGGCTATGAATCTTGTGAGTTAGCTGAAGTCAGGTACCTTCACCTCCATCTTTAAGTATCCTACATAGGTTAGTCAGATTAATTCAAACAGCTATGAAAACACCGAGAGTGTGTTTGTCACTTCGTCGAATACGGTTGCAATAACCACGGTTCCCCGTTGATCAGTATAAATACTGCCTGTGATCAGGTAGAATTTTAAAGATTTCCTTGACAGGGTTTCACAGCTGCACTAGCCGTTCTCATTACCAGAGCGTCTCAAAGCAGACAACACGATATGAGTGAACCAGCAAGACGAGGTCTCACTGATTGAATAGAAAAATTGATTTGAAAATCAATCGACGTGTCCACTTGCTAAAAGCAGGTTTTTGTGACACAGCGAGAGTGTATAATCATTTAAAATTCATCAACAAAGATGTCCATTCAAAACCCGGAACAAGTGTCTATTTCGTACACAAAATTGCCCAATTGTATCTTTCCAGTTGTAACAAGTTTGATTCATATAGAATCACACAAGTCACCTACCATGAGCTTGTTTGATGTTGGCTCAAGCAGGATTTCCATCTTCACTGTGAATTATATCACTCGGATGTTTCCTGAGCAAATCAAGGATAATGCGTACACATTAATGTATATCTTGTTTATTAACATTGTGTGACACAAAGAAAGCATAATTTTGACACGTGTCTTAACGATATTATATGAGATGATCGCTTTTGGCTCTAGACCTCAATAGTGCACCTTTGGTTACACTAGTGATCGGAGGCTGGAGCAGACTGCCACCTTTTCAATACCAACTAACTCGGAGTGAGAAAGTTGATAGAAATGCATGTAATCTCCGTGAGAAATGAACAGAGTCCATTCTTGAAGAGAACCTTAAGTAGGACAATAGGAGGTTGTGCATTGCATACACTGGGACTACCATGAATTTCCAGTCTTTAAATGTCACATATCATCTTTGTGATTCTTGAGAGTAGATGTATTGACCCGGTTTTTGCCTAAGTGTAAGGAGGGCTTCTTTCTTTTCACCCTTTATCTTAACTTTTCTTTTTAATTCTTTAACCCCTTCAGCGCTTACCGAGACTTCATAACTAGTACCTTGTTGGGTTTGTTCCAGTACTAGCTCCATCTTAGTCGGCACTTTTCCCGATTCTCACTTTTTCTCCTTTTGTATCATACCTAAGGACTTCTACACTATCTAGTGGATATCCTTGGGTAGATCCCTCCAGTTCTGGCTGGATCATGGGATTTGAATACCTATACCTAACCACCTTATAACACCATAAATTTAAGTACATGGTCAGTCTTTCAAGTATTCCATCACAATCGAAGCCAAAATCATTAAAAAGTTCAATCAAAGTGTTTGATATAAATATCAAAAGATTTACACTTTGAGAGTTTTTCATCATCATTAAAAGCTCCCCCTTAACATGTGCATCGTAATTGTAGTACATGCTAAGTGTGGAGTGCATTGAGTCCATTTTATCTGATCACATTTCAATACAAATTAGATTCAGTTTAATCACATTTTCTCCCCTTATCCAAAATGTTAATCCTTTAATATTTTAGATATCAATTTGATTAAACGTTCGGGGACAAAATGTTACACAATCTCTAACAAGAACATTTTAATGCTCCCCCTTAATATTTGAGGGTATATAAGACAGTGTTGAGTAAAATAATTTGAAATTTTTTGAATTTACTAAGAAATTCTTGAAAATTTTGTACTCGAGCACTTTTTAATATCACCATAATGTCTACACTACATATATACAAATTTCACAAGTTATTTATTATGTACAAGGTTTGACCTGTTATGATGAGGACATCATATGATAAATCATATGGTCCTTTGTAGCAGCCGAAAGTCTCCCTCGTACGGTCTCCCACCAATAAATTTCTCCAAACTCCGCATAATCCTCTTGGTCTTTAGCTGTTTATCAATTGCCTGGATCATAGCTCCTGCTTTATCTCTATCACTTTGTCTCCAGATAGTCTGAGGCAAATACTTCATCCTAATTCCCTTTAGACGATCATTAAGAGCAGTCCAAACATCATTGAGTGTACCGTCACCGAACTTGTATAGTTCATCAATACGCATCAATCTGTTCTTCTTGTCTTTGTTCTGGTAAATGAAACCTCTGGGATTGGAATATGCTAAATAAGCTTCCTTTCGTTTAAGATCTGATCTGTACGTATTCGGCATTGTGAGGTTGAGCTTCTTTTGATAACTCTCAACACCTAATTGAATATCTTCCATACGCCTTTGGATGACAACGCTTCTTATAAACATTCGCAAGGAGACATTAAAAGCTAGGCGTTCTTTAACAGTGAGATTTGTTAACTTGCCTTGAACAAGAAGAAGCAGCATGTCTTCGATGTCTTGGATGAGAAGCCTATTGAAATCGCCTTCTTTGAATGTATACAGCTTGTCATCATCTCTACGAACAATGATTCAATCCAGATGCTTGTAATTATGCCATTCGACTATTTGAAGCTTTGTGACAGCAATGATTTTGCGTTTGGAGTAGACATCTCGAGCAGATTCCTTGTTAGCAGCAAATCCATAGAATTATTGTCGTTTTTACCCCTAATGTGAGATTCCCCAGAGTGCATGTTTGTCGTAGCTAACCGGCACTTGACTCCACATTGTGTTAGGGACCAAATCTTTAATCCACTTGATATGCTCGTAATCTGCAGCCTTGGTCTTCGTCACTAAAGTTGTATATGTTCGGCTTGAGACACACGACGACCTCCTAAATTAGGTATCAATGGTAGTGGTATTCGCAGATCATGAGGATATTGCTGACCTTCAGGGTTGTTCTAGTCTAATTGATCAGTGGTTGCCTTGTAGACTTCTTCAAAGAAATATTCAAGTTCTACCAGACTCTTGCATGATCCTTTCATTAGCTCAAATGTTAGACCGGCTAATAATTCAGGAGTTAGAGTATCAACTTTAAGCCGGTTCATCATGAATGCTGAGAAGTCAATAGGAGTATCCATTAGCTCATTAAACGACTCACGTGGATCTTCCATTTGGGCCAAAGAGCTTAGCCAAGGTTGAACAGGTCCATAAGCATCAGGCAAAGTCTTGTTCCAATCACGATAAGGAGTAGGAGGTTTTGCTGGTTTCTGAAACCAATCAAGAAGTTGAGAGGTGTCTTCATCAGGTTGATCTTTAGTAACTCCTGTTTCGAACTCCTGATGTGCGGGTTCTTCTAAATCTTTGGCAGTTTGCATTGGCTCCTCTGCTTGAGCAGACTCGTTAGCAGACTTTTGATGAGATTTATAACAACCCACAACTTTTATCAATGTAATTATCCATCTATTAAATTAGATGTAATTTTCATCAATGTAATATCTACTTATTAAAGTAAGTACAACCATTTTCACGAGAATATTTTTTGCTTTATTCCACCTATTATGTAACGTAACTTACATTACAAAAGTAAACGTGCTCACGCAACCTACCAATGCCAATTTCATCAATGTTTATGTCAAGTAAACATTATAACATGTCAATCAATATGTTTTAATCACCATTTTACCATACGTTATCTATTTAACGTACTATCCATAACATTATATCAAAACGGATTTCATACGTTAACGTTTATAACAAAACCCTAACTATATGTAATGTTTACATATAAAACAAATGTTCAAGCTTTCAAGGCATGTGTACAATGTTACAATGCATAATATTTGAATTACATTTTCCCTCCAAAACCCTAGTATAACTCTCTAAAACTCTAAGTACAACCCGACAATGCACAACATTTAAAATATGTTTTTTCTCTCCATTTTTCCTAAGGGATTTCATACAACCTTTCTAGTACATGTTACAAGTCTCCTAAGCATCACATTTAAATATTCTTTCCCTCCATTTCAGCCCCTACTCGTCCTAAAAACCCTAACCCTAACCCGAAAACCTTAAACAACCCGTACACCTTAAACTAGTTTTAAACTAAAACCTAACCTAGCAACCACCCTTCTTCATGATGCACCACCTTGCCTACTATCTTGCTAAGCACCACCATGATTCACCACCTTGCTAACCTCCTTTCACCTACTTGTCACCACCAAGCAACCACCCACACACCTTAGTCACCACCTAGCTAGCACCCTACCACATCTATCACCACTTTGGACTCCAATCAAAACCCTTGGCCACCACTCTAAGTAAGCTTGATCCCTACTCCATGTAAACTTGGCCACTACTCCTAAATTTACCCTATATATACACGAAAACATACATACACTTTCAATTCACCATCAAAACTTCATACTAATTTAAAATCATGTTCTAGCCATGCCATAGAAGAGAAGAAAGAAGGTTTAAGCTAATTAGAAGCCAAGATTTAAGAAGAAAGGAGTCTTTGATTCATAACTTAAAGTGTTCGACCCATTTCATCCATTTTGACCCATTCAAGCTTTTGTAAGTCTCCACCTTGTTCAATAAGCTCTTTTCATAAGCTACAAGCTCATAAAACTTACTTATTTTAGCTTATAGTAATAAGCTATAAGCTACAAAACTAAGTTGGATTTGAAAAATACAAAGTATATGGTTTTTGGACTAGAAATGCAAAACATTTCATGATATATTGTAACTTTTGAAATTATTAAACTTTCGGGCCAAAAATGTAATTATCCTAAAGTTAAACTTCAGGGGTTTGTTTTGCCATACTCTAAAGCTAAAGGTTTAAAGATATAAAGTAAAAGGTTAAAAGTGTAAATTAATATATACCAAGGATATATATTGTCATTTTTATATTCTCAAGGGTATAAAATGTAATATTTTAATATTAGTTATAAAAATATATTTAAATATTTTAAGACTCGATTTTATTAAAGCCCGACACATTTGTCGTTATCATTCGTCGATCGAAACATTATAAATCAATTATGTTATATATTTAACATAATTTATCATCTTCTAGCTTTTGAAGAAACTTAAAAAGATAAAATCTTATCTTTTAAACTATAACGTATCACGTTACTATGGAGTTTCATGTGAGGGGCTTCATTTGGGTGGACGTTTTGACGAGTTGCTGGATTTATGATTTAAAGTGTCCTAGCTGTCACACCCCGCTAAGGCGGAAACGCGAGGCGTAACGAGAATGGATATCATCACAACACATTGGTGTCAACAATAGAGAGAACTAAAGGAAAAAGGATAATCAAGTGGGACACTATGTGTCATGACAATACCCAACACAAGATAAAGGAGTCTTGAATTGCTAAAGTAATGTCATACACGAAATAACCTAATCCAAATACTAACAATCTCCAACAAACAAGTATCAAGCAAAACAAATGTCATAAATGAAAAGACTAGAAAATACAACTCTACAAGCAATGTCTAGGGTATCTCTAGCCACATAAAAGCCCGACTCATTGTGTCATATATCATTCTATAAACAGATCTGAAACATTATAAATAAAATATATTTATTAGTATATAACAATATATTTTATCATCCGCATAGCTTTTGAAGAAACATTAAGAAAGATATAAAAATATTATCATCTGATGATATCTTAATCTTAAAATGTTTCACGTTAACTTAAGGGAATTTCTCGTGTGAGGGGATTTATATTGGCTAGAAGACGTTTTTGACGAAGTTTGCTTATGAAATTTACTAATTAAGAGTGTCTAGCTCCTAAACGTTTACTACATGTACCTCTGGATTATGATTAGCCACTCGAGCAGAGAGTTAGCAAATATTTTCACTATAACAAATAAACCAAATGAATATTTATGTAATGACTTTTATAAAATAAAGTATACTTAAATCTTTATTTGCCCGATCGATATTGTATCCTACAGTGAGCAAATTAGTATTCTTAAGTCATATGACATTAGTCCACTATATTTAGGTTTGCGAGTGAAACGCGGGATATATGTGGATAAGATCTATATCTAGGGGTGACAACTCCTCGTTAGTGTAATCCCGTTAACAAGGGTAACCTAAACCATCTATATATGAGAACACAAAGGAATAACTTCTTTGGCTAAAGTTTACCTTTCCTTAAGTACAAGGTTGTTCCTGATCAAGTCGTGTAAATTAACATTCAGGTAGTGTTAAGTTGTTTGGTTGCATGAGCATAGGTAGTAAGATACAGTTTTAGCATTGATAACTGTATTCGTTGCAATTAAGAACACTTATGATGACTTGTATTCAGACTATTACATTGCAAACAACAGTGAATTTATGTACTGCAACGGCTGTATTGAGTGATATATCCTTATTTAGCATGTAGTGTATCATCAGTGATAATTGAGAAAAGGCCATGGTCATATGTCGGTAGTGACGGTTAGAATTCAAATTGAGGAGCAAGTCCAAGTCATACTTGAGATTAGTCTAATTCTAAACCTTTTATGTTTTCAATGTATTTTAGTGACATCTCCTTTCTGTAAAACATCGATGTAGTATGTAGAATTTGACATGATAGACTAAAATTTTCAAACGTTCTCGTTTGAGTACAAGTTTCTAGATTAATGACTGTTGATTCTATGAAGTTAATTAACCCAAATTTAGCTCCGCTTCATCTGGTCAAATTAAGTAGGGGTGTGTTCACAACAAAAATTTGAGACCTCTGTGCAGTTTTGACTTTTTCTAAGATTTTCATAGGAGTGTCATTTTCCATCTCATTTGGTGCAAGCTGGTTGACTACGTGGTTCTTGTTCCGTACTTTCTTCTCAGTTGACTACCCCTTTTTACTGAATCCATCAGAGGGGAGTATCTTCGCTTTATCCTCTTCATCTATTACATATGTCTTTATAACGAAACGAGTTTTATCTCCAATATGTGTCGTAGTAAAGTTTGTGCACTTTTTAATGCGTCATACAAACTATTGCTTTTGTATAAGATTACAATTTGTTCATTGTCAGATTATGGATTGACTTATATGTCTCTCCATCTTAATCTAATAGAATCTTTTTAAGTTCTAGTTCAGATATAGGTATCGGGCTAGGCTACGGCAAATGAGATGTCTTAGGATTCATTGGATAAGACAGAGAACAGAAACCTGCTAGGCTTTGAGTTTGTCATATACTGTCTTTCTTAATTTTTGGAAGAATCTGTTGGTGTATACTTGTGCTTTTAAAATACGTGTTCTTTGAGCAATGGATCCTTGGATTATTTTCTTATGTTAGTACATCAGTTTAATGATAGAAGGTTCTGCATTTCCATCTGATCTGAATTCATCTCTAAGTCTATTGTCAAGGACGTGTAACTAGAACGGTTTGTTTGATGGGCTTGCATGCAAATCTTTGTTGGTCTGATTGGTAGCGCATACAACTGATGCCAATATATAAGATGTTAAAAGAAATCTTGGCTATACAAACAAATGTAGTGTTCGTTTGGCTTGCGTTTAGAGACAATCCGTTTTTCCAAGCGATTTTAGTCCTCATGGTCAAACGGCCAAATAAGAGAGTCCCAAAGTAAAAGACGTGTTAGGTGAGGTAAGCTTGGAAGCAGTTGATGGTGTAAGAATTGAGTATTTTGTTACAGAGTGTGTGATGAGCAGGTATAGCGGTGGGTAATGGAGGAAAGGAGTTGTAGTATGAATGAATAACAGGTGGCTTCGAGCATATATTAGTATAACCATAACCTTCTATCATGAATGTTGAACTAGTGAGTTATAGGAATAATAAAGAGTCATATACCTATATCTGGACTGGGGTTTGGACATGTTAAGAAAATGAATCCAGATGACATATACCATAGAAACTCTTGTTGTTGAGTGGCTTCAGGAAATGGACCTGAATCTACATCTTAATGCGATTCATAAGTGAGTATCTGTCTTCTATTACTTGAGTAGTTTTTGAAATGAACACACATATAAAGCTGCGTGCGCGGGGGGGGCACTATCTTCTTCCGTCTCTCTCTCCAGAATGAGAACGTACACGAGATACCACCTCATAATGGCGATACTTCTTATATTCTCTCATTTCTCTCGCGCGAGACCCGAACTATAAATTACACTCTTGTGTACTCATCATTCATCCATTTCTCTATCTAACCTTCCAACATTCAGCGACACATTGAGAATTCTCTTCTATTCAAGTCACTATTCATTCATCAATTCTCAGCAAACATTAACATAAGTTACAAATCACCATCACTTTTTTTTTACAGCATGTTTTTAAAAAAGACAGTGAAAAGAAAAAATATAGTTTGCTATAAAACTTTTGCACAGTCATAATTTAAGATTAAGGGTAAGTTTATTCATAACTTTCAAAAATTGATTATAATACCCAAAATACGAAATATTTGTTGTATTGGAGTGTATTATTAGGGAGTAAAAGTTTGACAAAACAAAATTATTAAGAAAAAATAAAATGAGAAACAATTTGTTACGAAATGAAAGCACAGAGCTGCAACATTTTGATTAATGATAAATATAAATCCGCAAAGTAGAATTAGAGTCGTTACGACTGCAAAAACCATCCATGTGGTTCGTCGAATTTGGGACTAATAATCACTGTCAGAAACTATAGGCAAGTATTATGTTCGAGAAATCAAATATCTTATAAAAAATCATCTTTGTTGGATAACGAGGTGGGTTACGCGTGCTCTGCCACGGGACGCGAGGGACTAACGCTGCAACGGACCGATAACCCCAAGGGCTCTTTTTGTAAATTGCTAAAAAAAATTAAGTTAATGATCGTTACTTAGACCGACCCTAAGGACTATTTTCGTAAATTGTTAAAAATAAATAAATTAAACTAACAATCGTTACTTAACAGCCGTTAGGATGGGGGAGGGGGTATTTTGTAATTTTTTTAAAGTGATTGTAGTTTTTGTAATTTGACCCATAGTGCGAAGGGCTATTTTGTAAATACCGAGGGGCTATTTCGTAAATACCGACGGGTTGCGAGCGGGTTTTCGGGTCGGGTAAACGGGGTGGGTTGTGTGAGGGTGGTTTTCGGGTCGGGCGGATGTGTTCTGGGGTCGGGTCCACCCAGTACTTTGCGGGTGGGCATCTTTGTAAAAATCATTTCTGTAAAAATGTTTAGTTTCAGACATTTGACCTTTCAGAGATCATACTTGTTAATGTTTTTTGACACTAATAATTAGTGTCAAATTTGACAAACTAATAAAAATGGTTTTTGCGGTTACTCTTTATATACAATTTACAATTTTCATGATGATTTTGTATATGTAAGGCTGTAAACGAACTGAACGTTCAGTGAACAATTCATGAACCGTTCGGTAAAAAGTTTGTTTATGTTCGTTTATTTATTAAATGAACGAACATGAACAACATTTTACGTTCGTTTAGTTAAATGAACGAACATGAACAAAAGTCTTGTCCATTCATTTATGTTCGTGAACGTCCGATTATTCGTTCGTTTATGATCATATATATGTTTATGTTCTTTTATCGTTTTTTTATTATTATATACTTTTGAAATTGCTTTACTTAAACAAAACAACACTAATAAAACACAATATTGTGTATATTTTTGTAAAATTTATGTTTATTTACGTTCGATCGTGTATGTTCGTTCGTTTATGTTCGTTTAGTGTCTTAATAAACGAACATAAACGAACACGAACAACCATATTTCTTAATAAACGAACATGAACAAGAATATCCGTTCGTTTAAGTGATCGTGTTCGTTTATTTGTCCGGCTAAAATTAAATGAACGAACATGAACAAGGCTCCGTTCGTGTTCGTCCGGTTCGTTTACAGCCCTATCTATACGACACAAATCATACAATAGAATAGAAGTATAGAACTTTTTCATTATGCACATAATGTGTACTTTGGTGCACTTTATGATCACAATATCTAGCATTATTAAATTGATGCGATCACTTTATTAATAAATACCTCAAGTTTGCTTAATAGAAGCAAAAAGTAGGTTATGCACTTTTGCCTCATCGGGATGCCAACAATTTTACTAGGCCATATTCAAATACTCTACGTATTATTGTTTTCGAAACATTTAAAAATCGATAAAAAAAAAGCTTTATTTATCGACTTGATTTAGGCAATGCTCAGTTGTCGCAAGGATCTTTCGATTGAAGGTGTAGATTGTCAGGAACGCTAAAATTTCGCGTATTTTTTAGCTTCATTCATTGTCTACCACACAAGGAATAATTATTGTAACTCTCTTGCCCAGCGGCGCATGAACTGAAGTAAACACGAGCCAAAACTCGAACCCGTGAGCTTATTTCTCCAAAATCTATTCAATGAGCTCATAAGTTTTTCAAATATTCTCCCTCCGTCCTAAAATAAGTGTCAAGTTTGACTTTTCAAAGTTAAACTGGTTCAACTTTGACCTTTATTGATTTTGTGTGTGATATAAATCCTTGATGCAAAATATATGAATGAATTGGTTTTAAGTGTATTTCTCATCAAAAATTATATAACAAAAAAAAATTAAGATCAAAGTCGAGCTAGTTTGACTCTGAAAAGTCAAACTAGACACTTATTTTGAGACGGAGAAAGTAAACCAGGTTTAGCTATAGCGTTTTATCACGCTTTATCGCGCTTTATTGCACGCTGCACCTAGAGACGACGCATTGGCATGTTTCGTAACGTGAAGGTCACGCCTCGCGCTATGACGCTGCTGCTATAACGCGCTTTTTAGAAACCTGCGTTTAATAAATAAAGTTTAAAGAAAAGAACAAAAAGTAAAAGGTTTGTTGTTACAGTGTACGTGTGCCAAAGTATAAAAATGCTCAGAAGATGTTTCGAATTCATTTGTTTATGCATAGACAAAAAGAAAAATGCTTCTTAAGTCCTTTAACTTTTTATTTTTATTTTTAACGTCTTTAGCTTTAACAAAAGAAAAACAAAAAAACATTTCGCTCGTTTTCTTTTAGGTTCAAAGCTTAGATTTAAAATGTGACTATCAAAAATAAAAATGTACAAATCATCAATTGGGTTTGGCTCAGTTACTTAACTTTGAAAAACTTACTTATCCACCGAAGATATTTTGTGGATAAAAAGTCACGGGTTTAATTCTCAGCTCGTGCTCACGGGCCAAAAAAGTTTTTAGAGCCATTCCTTGTGAGTGGGATAATAGCTAGTGTCAAAAGTCATCCAAAATCAAAATGTTCTTGCCAATCTACACCTTCTTGTGAATAAAGATGTGCAAATCAACTTCACAAAATGCTTGAGCATAATAGACCGCAGACCGGTGCATTAATACGACCGCGGATTCCGTGACCAAACGGATCCCCGTATAAAAATCATATTTCGGTTCCGCGTCGCCTTCTGAAGACCGTTCCTTTCTGTTTCGTTAATTCGGTCTTCGATCCGGGTTCAGTCTTGAGTAGAAGACTTGGACTATTATGCTTTTGTTTGGACCGGACTAAGACGGATTCATGACAAACGAACATAGAAACTCGAACGAGTTATGATTCCGGTCCTTTCGGACTCGTGTTTTGTTACCAATCAGTTTACGGTCGAGATTTTTCCAGAAGATTAATCGATTCGATCCAATTTTCAAACCGTGATCAACCCTACCTCATATATAATGATTTTGTAATGACTAGAGACAAACATATCAAGTTGATAGGTTGGATGCTATGTGTGCCCCACAACTTGATCAGCCAAGTTTATGCTTAAAGAAATTGGTTGTTGCTACATGATTGTAGCGATGAGTAGGGATGCCAATGCAAACATTGAAATGTGATCAATAGGGACTGGAGGCTATGGGTTCCATCAGTATCTTTCGAAACTCCTATCACTTGTGCACTAATGTGTATATTTATCAATATTAATTATGATTTCATTAATAGATATTTAATACCCTAGAAAATTGACTCATGACATAATTGTATTCGTTTAATGATATACTATCTATATGTAAAATTTTCGCGCGATCATAAATGTTGTGTTGATAAAATGGGTAATGTGCTGTATAATGAGTTGTAACGCTGTGCTAGTATGTGTATACAATATGGGCACCCCTTGATGTATCTACTTTTCATGTACAAGAAATAACATCTAAATCGAGTGGTGTCAGCGGTCGCAACACGAAAACCGCGACCGCATAAACCGTGACCTTCTCTTTCATCCGAACTAAAAAATCAAACCGGAAAGTTTAAAAGAAAACATGAACCGAAGTTAACCTAGCGAAACCAATATACGACGCGAAGCGCGCTCATCCTAGGGAAAAACAGTTTAGATAGTGTTTATATGTTTTTTGTTTTGACCCGAACTCAAAACCGCTGGGAAACGAAACTTGAACGAGCAAAACCGGTAACCTGGGAGAAAACCATAATTATATATAACCGAAAACCGAACCGAATAAGGTCGGTTCAGTTAGGTTCGCGGCTCGATTCAGCTCTGGTTTATCGTGTTCGATGTAGTTCTTTGGTTGATTTTGCTTCGTGTTCTCTTACTTATAAATGGCATATGATTTTGTATACGTTCAGTAGAAAGTGAAATAAGTTGTTTGTGGTCAAAGATATAGTATTATAACTTTTTGTAGTAGATAATATCTCAACGAGTCAGTTTTTAAGTTAGTAACTATTGTCAAATCAGCATAGTTAGAAGTGTGAAGAAAAAGACCGGTAGCGCGTGTGGCTGTATAGATGGAGTCGTAGTGTATGTAAAATATTGGTGTCGTCGAACTCGCTCGTGTGGATGTTTACAGGTAGTGGGTATCGGTGCATAAACTTTGTGCTTCGACTCTTACCGGCTTAGCCGTTAGTTGTTTCTGTATATTTGTTTAAACATTGCGATAATCAAGTGTTCTCGTCATCTGATAATAAATAAGATCATGTCAAAATGTCTAATAATTTTCGTGTTTTTATTATATTGTTATTTATATGTAGCCATTTACTATAATTATGATGATATGTTAAAGACCATAATCATATGACAACAATCGGAATAAGTTGTCTTAAAGTGTCAGTCTACCTTCACGCGTTCTGAACTTGTTACACTCCTCTTGCTGTCACGCGTGGGTCAAAAATTTGGGTTAAATGGTGTCGCGGAAATTTGCACTAACGGTTTCCAGAACGCGTTTTTTTTTTGATGTGTATGTGTGATGTGTGGGAGGTATTTTATAATTTGAAGTTAAGTACACTGCTCACAGCCTACATTGGGGGACTGTTTGGTATGGTTTTAGGAGATGGTAGATGTGGCTCTATGCGGCATGTTTAGGTGTCTCCGCGTCATTTGCAATTAGTACACATAATATAATATATTCATTACTCTCACATAGTTTAGACCATAAATTAAGTCAATGGCTCCAAGTCAGGTATTGTGAAAAGTGTTTAATCAGGACGAGAGTTTGTTGATTAAATTGATGTGTTTTTTGTTTAAACAATGTTTATGTGGCAGCCAGGTTCTGTAAAATTTCGCTCGTACAATATTTGTACCTATAGCGCGGCGCCATAGCGCGGGAGGCATCGGGGCCTTTCCACGTTACGAAAGACAGCGCAGCTACCAAGGCGTCCATCTTGAGGCGTCGGGCGTTGCAATAAAGGCGATAACGGCTGCCATAAGCACTGGGGGCTATAGCATCGCTATATAGCGTGATTTTTTTTGTAACTTTAAAGAAATTTCATGGCGATTTGAGGAGCTATTACAAGTATTTATGCTTTGCGTGTGTAATAGGATTCGGGCTTAGTAACTCGTTACTCAATTTTATGCATAGTAGCTAACTATATTGACCACTCTATAAATATTTCTTGTTGCCGCTTGTGAGTCACTGCCTTAAATATGCATGACGCAATAGTGCTTCACTAGAAGCTAAAAGCTTTGATGGCCTTTTTGAACTATGTCTCTTTGGTCTCGCCCACGCTTCTGCTATTCTATAAACCTTTCCCAGGCGGCAGAGCAGTTATTTAGAGTGATTAAGCAATAATTAAGATAAATAGAAAAGATAATTTGTATGTTTATTTATTATGCATTTAAATCCATAATCTATTAATAAGAACTATGACAATAATATGATAGTATTGTTGAGAAAATTAATTGATCGGAATTGTGTTATTTATTAACGCGTTAAATATATAACTAACTTTAAATGTATAGGTGAAATAAATAGGTTATTGAATTTGGCTTTTTTTAAAGACATTGACCTTGGTTGCAATTATTTGAGCAGAAAACCTTCTAGTAACAGCTATCCGTAAAACGACTTCTTAAAACTACGCATAGAAAGCGTGTAGAAGAAGATCGACTGTCAAGAAGACCCGAGCTAGGTTTGCACACGAACAAGCAAGTACCACCGCGGCCCCACTGTGAGGCAGTAACCACCCTCACGTAAACCCGTCCTGGAATGTACACGACCTCGCCAAGAAACACGCGCAATGCCGCTAAGTGGCATTTTGGGGTTAATTTACAAAAAAGAGCACCTCGCACGTAAATTGTGGAGTTTCAAATATACGAAAAGATTCGCTCGCTCTTTTTCACTATTTCAAATCATCGATCCTAATATAAGAATTTTGCAAAATTGAGGCCCCAGCATCTATGCGAGGGAAAATTACGAAAATGTACCGCTAAGGATTTTTCGTCTATTTACCGCAAATTCCAGACTAATAAGATAATAAAGTTTACCAAAATTTATTATTATTAGAGTAAACTGCAAAAATCATCCTTGTGGTTTGTACTTTTTGGCACTAATCAACCCTAACCGATACTATTGGCACTAATCATCCCCGAGTGATGAAACGCTCGGCAAAAATCATCCTTGTGTGTTTTAAATGACATAATTACCCTTCATATGTTTAAACCACATGGATGATTTTTGTAATTTACTAAAAAAACTAATGTTACAATTATTATTATTATTTTTTTATTTTTTTTATAAACATCACTTCATTATTATTATAAATCAGTTTATTTGTAATTTACTTATTTTATTTTACAAAAAATTATTAGGAAGCCGAGATATCATCTAGCCGCCACTCCTTGATGTGTGTGTTTATGTTTTTTTTTTTTGAACGGCTAAATTTTATTAAACTAGCAAGATGCTAGAAAAGGATTACAAATGAATGAGATAAGGGTTTTTAAACCAATCATCTCTAGAAAACCGTCTATTACATCTATTATTACACCAAAGAAAAGTGAGAGACACAATATCATCAAAGATCATAGCTCGAGACGGAGTTTTATCGTCAAAAATAATACGGTTCCGCAGCCCCCAAATCACCCACCACGAAACAAAGAACACCCCCTCCAATAACCACTTTGATTTCGAAGGAAGCCTAACAGACGCGAACCAAATATACCACTCCAAAAAAGACTCACAATCTTGATATCCGACATTCCACCATCTGCAAATTCGCAAAAGGACACCCCGAGCCAACGGACATCTGAGAAAAATATGAGCAGCTTCTTCCACTCCTTCATTACACAGAGGACAGGAAATATCCACCACGTTAATACCTCTCCGACTAAGATTTGACCTGGTAGGCAGATAATCACGACACGCTCTCCATGAAAAAATATTAACTTTAATAGGCACTACTTTCACCCACCTCGTCTGGACTGGACTGGAAGGAAGAAACAGCTCGTCAATCGCATTTCGGACCAATTTAACAGAATACAAACCATCACTGGACAAAGAAAATCTCCATCGATCACCAGTGGACGACAAAGAGACCTGCTCCATAACTGCTGACAACCCCAGACATTGATCTTGCTCCAACCCACTTCTAACAGATCTACGAAAAGAACCCTCCAGAGGAGACTACAAACTACTCAGCCCACAGAAATATCACGATTCAACTCAAGAGCAAACATACGTGGGTAAACCTCTCGAAGCGGCCTATCACCAGACCAAATATCTAACCAAAAACAAGTGTCCTGGCCGTTACCAATATGCTTTGAACAAAAAGATAAGAGGTCAAAACCAGAAACCTTAAGATTATGTATTTCTTTAAGGATCGAACTCCATATAGAACACGTATTATGAGAATGAGAATCCAACGACGTCCCATAAACCGCCTTAATGACCCGAAACCATAGAGAACCGTCTTGGGAAACAAACCTCCAGACCCATTTCAAAATAAGAGCCCGATTAAGGGCATGCAAACTAGACACACCTAGCCCGCCCTTATCCTTAGAAGCCAACACTTTATCCCACGCCACCCACGAAATCTTTTTAACCAAAGAATCTGCCCCTTTAAAAAAATTACTTCGAATGGACTCCATCGCTTTGAGCACTCCTTTAGGGACCTTAAAAATGGACATCCAATACAACGGAGTGGCGCCAAGGACTGACTTCAATAAAGTCAATCTACCACCAATGGACAATGTTTTCGCTTTCCACCTAGACAAACGAGAATTCAACTTAACCAAAACCTCGTCCCAAGCCCTACAACGAGACATATTCTCTCCCACCATGACCCCAAGATAACGAAACTTACTTTCCATAATAGAACAGCCAATGGACTTCGCCATATTCTCAACTAAATGACTAGGAACCCCAACTCCCATGACTTGACTTTTATTAAGATTAATTTGCAAACCCGACGCAAGATGAAAACATCTAAGAATGTTAATAACACCCCTCAGATTCTCATTTGACCACTCACCTAAAAACAACGCATCATCTGCGTAGAATAAATGAGACAAAGAAAGATCATCGTGAAGCCGAATCCCTTTAAACAAACCTCCGTTAACAGCTCTGCCAACGGATAAATGTAATGCTTCCATGACAAGAATAAAAAGAAAGGGGGACAAAGGATCACCTTGCTTAAGCCCACATTGAAATTGAAACTCCTCGGAAGGGCTCCCGTTCACCAAAACCGATGCTCTAGCAAATGAGAAAGTACCTCTAATCCAATTACACCAAACCGAACCAAAACCAAATGCCTCAAGGACATCTAGCACGAAATCCCACCTAACCGAATCGTAAGCCTTAGCGAAATCCACCTTAAAAAACATCGCCTGCTTTTTCTTCCTCTTACACCAATTAAGGACTTCATTAATAATGAACGGGCCATCCAAAATATGTCTGTTAGCTATAAAAGCAGATTGAGTATCCGAAACTAAATCCGCAATGACTTTAGCCAAACGATTAGCTAAAATTTTCGTAACCACTTTATAAACACACCCGATTAAGCTGATAGGACGAAATTGATTCACAAACTTGGCATCAGCTACTTTGGGAATGAGAGCGATAAATGAGGAATTACACCCTTTTGAGAAAGACCCGTGAACAAAAAAATGTTCAACTGCCCCACAGAAATCAGGCCCGATAAACTCCCAGTACTTCCTAAAAAATTCGAAAGTAAAGCCGTCCGGGCCCGGGGATTTATTTTCCCCACAGTTCCAAACAGCCGAACGAATTTCAAGTCTCGAAACAGCACACTCTAAAACATCAGCTTGATGAACAGCAAGTCTATTAGGAAAACTGAAATTAATTTTGAGCCTAGCAGATGGAGGTTTTTTAAAACGAGAACCATAATGGTCAAAGAACGCCTTCTTGACAAGCCCTGGATCGGTAGTCCAATTACCTCCTACAAACACTCCGCGAATGGCAAGGTGGGAACGTTTCTTATTAATTACCCCGTGAAAGTATGCTGAATTCTCGTCCCCTTCAATAGCCCATCTCACCTTAGACTTCTGAGCCGCGTCAATAGCTTCCATTCTTTTGATATCATTTAACTTACTCCTCAACTCATTGCGCCTACTAACCACCGCATCACACAAACCTGACTGATCCATCTCCTTATCTATCCGACCCAGTTCATCGGTAATAAGTTTCTTAGAACTGGATAAATTCCTATTCCTCTCTGTAACCCAAGCACGAATCACCCTCTTAAGCTCTTGCAATTTCTTTTTAAACCGAACCATACAGTTCCTGTCAGAAAAGGAAAAAGCACTCCATGTACTCTCCACCATAGCATCAAATCCGGATAGCTCGAGCCATGAATGGTAAAACCGAAATGGAGACGGACCATAATCCAATTTGATCTCACGCAGAAGAATAGGACGATGGTCGGATAAATGACGCTCAAGACATAAAGCCGATAAATACGGAAACACCGACAAAACACCGTTAGAAACAAGAAATCTGTCAAGTTTACTCATTTTATTCGCCGACGGATGAGACCAAGTAAAAGCGAACCCCTCCATTCTTACGTCGACAAGCCCTACAGAAGAAATAAACTGATCGAAAAAACTAGCGTTAGAAGAATTAAAGTAAGTCCCTCGCCTTTCCTCTATGCATCTAACATCGTTAAAATCACCCATGATGATAGCTTCGCCATCCCAGCGCCGTAACAGAGTCGACAAATACTCCCATAAGATACGCCTATACAAAGGCTGTTGAGAAGCATACACTGCCACTAACAACATCTTGACATTATTGGGGACCCAAGTCCCATAAACCGCTACAAAATTATCAGAAATAGTAACGTTCTCCTTTTTAAAAACCGAACCTTCCCAAATACAAAGAATACCACCCGAATTCCCAACCGCTTCGGAATATACAAAATCATAATTAGCATTCCCCCACATGAATTTGACGTCCATATGAGACACCCTACCCAACTTCGTTTCTTGAATAGCAATAAAATTAAGTTTATGTTTACTCGTTAACTCTTTAATCCACTCCTTCTTGGTCTTGTTACCAAGGCCCTGAATGTTAATCGACATGGCATTCATTTAAGAACACCATCTGCTCCTTGATACCTTATAATTGATTCCACATCTTTTTCACACCCCTCCATAGAATAACCCATAGCTTGACCAACACGAATCACTTCGTCTAGAACCCCCAAAACTGACCCGCCTTTGTGACCGTTGCTAGTTCCAACGAAGCTACCCGAAGCCTCTTCTTGAACCGAAGAAGAAGTATTAGGCAACACCTTAGTACAGATCCTATGTATGTCCTCCTTATTACTAGTATCAACCTCCCCCCCCAGCTCCTGCTTATTAATATCCGCACCCATATAACTCAGCTCAACCTCCGGAGTGAAACCCGGAGGGTGTGAAATAGAAGGACTACTAGTGTTCTCCGCAACCTTCTGTTGATGCAGCATGTCATAAATCTCAAAGGGGTCTTCAGAAGGAACCTCACCCGTTGTTTCGCGAATACCCTCATCCTTTTGATTACACACATCAGGACAAGGTTTGCCTTCGAAAATCGTCTCTTCTACCACTTCGTCCTCCTTAACATCTAACTCGCCCTCCTCCTTATCACTCAATGCAGAATGTGTGTCCACACCATAATCTCCCCGTACAGACTCTTCATCCGAAGACTCCTCCTTTTCCTTCATAACTTGAAAACAAGGATTCCAAGTAAATAACTCCTTAGCTCGAACCATGAATACTCTTCCTTTAATAATTATCTTGAACGTCTCAAGTATAGACGTCTGATGTTGAGTCATGATGCAAATCCGCTTTCGCCCAAACGAAGAATAAAGGTTATCTTCCAAATTCAACAGTGTACCCCATTTTTTCCCAATTCTCAAAAAAGTTTCTCTAGACCAGGCTTTAAGAGGAACCCCCTCTATATCCACCCACACAGCACGCTCTTCACTAGCGAACTCTGGGTCAACCTCTTTAATAACCTCGAACCAAGAATTGACCCCTTGATGATTCATCAAATTCTTCTTAGATTCGGCGTTCACAAATTCTATCATCACCCACTTACCCCCTAAATAAAAAAGTTTAACTTCCACAAACCCTTCATCGGCGAGAATGATCTGTAAATTCGAGATAACATCGAACTCCTTAACCTTTCCCATAACACATGACGAAAAATCCCTCTCAGGAGTACAAACATCATCTAAGACTAATGCAGGTGAAGATGAAATTAAGGACCCCTGAGCAGGACGTGCCCCATTTACCACCGAAGCAAAAGATCCTTGACCCCCATTATTCGTATTAGGACCATAACCACTACCCCCAACACCAGCCACCTGCGTACCCCTCTTAAGCTTGGGAAAGTTGGAGTTAAATACCCCTGGTTTATAAGACCTCTCAAACCGGACCTTATTGGCAAACAAATGATGACGACCAATCCACACGGTACATAAATTCTTCACCAATAAATCAAGATTAACAACCTTGATGTAACGTACAAAAGCAAAACGCTTGCCAACCTTAGATTTCTTCAGAGGAATAAACACGTCCACCACTGTTCCATAACCACTACATACTTTCCAGAGCTCTTGTGATGTGACCGAATCCGGAAAATTAGTAACAAAAATTGAATGTGAAATATTTTGGGTTAACGATTCATTAGAAAAACGACCACCAACCATTTTGGATTGAAGGGAGATCAGGGGGAAAAAACGACAGAACAAAAAGGGGATCTGGATATTAACCCTAAAAAACAAAACCGTGAACAAACAGATCTAAATCTTAAATCCCAAGATGAGAAGATCGCCTAACACGCTCGATATGGGCTTAATCAATGAATGATTGATCCCAATTTCAGGGGTTATAACGAATTCAAACACTAAGGATAAAAGGAGATTAGATTGTTATTTGGGGTTTTGAAGGATGAGAGAAAAACATTTTGAAAATATATTTCATTCAAAATATGGCACCAGAATTCAAAGAAGAATGTCAAGAATTATTCCAAATTTTTACTTAATACAAGTTGTATCAAACGTAAGAAATGAAAATGTTTGGGAAAAGCAAATAGAAAGTGATTGCACCATAAAACATAGAACATAATATTTTATTATATTTGATGTTGCTTGGTTGACATGTTAAGGAATAAACTCGTGTTTGTTTTTTGATAATTGATTGAACACCAAACAATAACTAAAACTAAATAACAGTGATTAAAATTAACTAGTAACAAGTTGGTGCTAAACAACAAAAAAACAAAATATTACTATTGATTTTGATTGTATCATTCAACGCAGGTCAAGGATTTTAACAACGGATGTAGCAGGTGATTGTAAAAGAGAAATTGATCAAAAGTTATATAACTAAAAAAGAGAACTAGAGAAATAAAAGATACAAAAAAATTATGGCAGTTGAAGGAAAAAATGATAATAAATTTTGATTACCCTCAAATTGTTGAGGAATGGTGTATTACCTAGTATGGGGTAATGGATGATTATATTATGTCTAACCAAGCATCACTAATGATATCCTTTCCCATTCCTTACCCCCTATAACCTCCAACCAAGCATGCCCTAAGATGTCAATGTTGATATAAAAAATAGTTTATTTTTGTCTAGAAGGTCATATTTTGCTATCACTTCTTAGAAGTTTTTAAGTTTGGTTATTATGATCATAAAAAAAGAGTTTTGCTAATACCATTCTGAACAGTAACGTAGTGAAAATTATTCTACTAATTACAGCTTTTTGAACGGTAACAAATTAGCAAAATTCGTATAAAAGGTTTATGAGATGTCAAAAAAAATAACACAAGAAACTAGAGTTCAATCCTTGTTGAATAAATATTATAAAATAGCCAACAAAAGTTTAAAAACAGTAAAAAAAAACACCCATTATACCACGTTCATTAGACTAAAAAAAAGTTTCACTTTCTCAAGTAACATGAACATATATTCTTATATGTTTTTTTTAGCTTGATTACTACTCTCTTCGTCCTAATATTATCGGCCACTTTGCCATTTTGAAATGTGTTTAAAATAATTATCGCTTCTTATTTCTCAATCAATCAAAATGAATTTTAGTGGATAAAAATTATATATTTTATTGATTAGAGTGTTATAGTTTCACTTCTTTTAAATTGTGTGTTTTACATAAATATTATTATTTTGAGACATCCTTATCAAT
>BQNB010037205.1:8921-48366 GCA_026074375.1 Tanacetum coccineum | reverse complement strand
TCATCGACATAGATTTGAACTAATAAAATGTCATCCTCGTGTCTTCTTGTAAACAATGTCGGGTCGACAATACCTTTTGTGAAATGATGTTCTGTTAAGAATGAGGAAAGCTTGTCATACTAGGCTCCTGGAGCTTGTTTGAGACCGTATAGAGCTTTCTTAAGACAATAAACGTGATTTGGAAGTTTGGATCTACAAAACCATCAAGCAGACGAACAAAAACTTCCTCTTTGAGTGGATTGTTTAGAAACGCTGTTTTGACGTCCACTTGGTAAATTAGAAAGTTCTTGTGAGCTGCATATGCCACAAAGATTCTGACAGCTTCAAGTCTTGCAACTGGTGCGAATGATTCCTCAAAATCAATTCCTTCATCTTGACCATATTATTTGGCAACTAAACGAGACTTGTTTCGAATAACCGTGTTTTCAGCATCAGTCTTATTTTTCCAAATCCATTTAACTACGATTATGTTTTTGCCAATCGAACATTCGACAAGTTCCCAAACATCAAGGCGTTTGAATTGGATAAGCTCATCTTGCATGGATTCAATCCAGCTGGCATCAAGCATAGCTTCCTTGATATTTTTTGATTTGATTGTACTCACTGTCAGTGTGTACATACAAACTTCTACATCGGTTTGAAGTCAATTTCTTGTCATTACTGGTTTTGAGGGATCACCAATCACTTGTTCAATTGGATGATTCTTAGTCCACTTATCACTTGAGCGATGTTTTTGATGAAATTCGTGCATATTTGATGGATCCTAAAATGTTGAAGATGACTCAGCTTCTTCGAACATAGGAGTGTGAGGTGCATTATGGAACACATTTCCATCAAATTCTGCATCATGCTCTTAAATTAATTCATCGGTTTGTTCATTCAAGACTGGAGAGTTTGGGTTAGTAGAAACTTTTTCTTTGATGATGATACTATTTAAGGAGCTTCATCTTCTTCAACGACAATTGCCGATGATGAAGAAGTGTTTTCATTATCAAGAGTATTTGCAGCGGAATTATCAGACACTTCTTGTGAACTCGACGTGTAGTATTCTTCATATAGAGGACCAAATAAATTATCCAAGTATGTTTTTAAAGGTACATATTATGAATCTTCTGATGAATCTTGAAAATTCATGCAGTTAGTTCCGGGTTCTAAATTGGTTCATTCAGAAGCCATTGCTGTGAGTTCATTAAATTTGACATGAATCGTTTCCATTATCTTTTTGATTCGGCGGTTATAGATACGAAATCCTCTTGATGACTCAGAATAACCAATAAAAATCCCGATGTCAGCCTTCAGTTTCATTTTCCCAAGGTCATCACGATTATTTGTTGGATACCAAAGAGATCCAAACACATGAAAGTATTGAATATTGGGCTTCCGTCCTCGAATCAGCGCATAAGGAGTCTTATTGTACCGAGTGTGTACAATAGAGCTATTCTGAGTAAAACAAGCAGTAGCAATAACTTTAGCCTAAATAAATTTTTGAGATTTTGAAAAGATAAGCATTGTGCGAGCAGCCTCGACTAGTGTTCGATTTCTTCGTTCAACAACACCATTTTGTTGAGGTGTACGAGCAATTGAAGTTTTGTGAACAATGCCTAACTGTGCATAGAATGCCCTTAATCTCTCGTTTTTGAATTCAGTTTCATTATTAGTTCGAATCGTCAAAATTTGAGCTTTTAGATTCCGTTGAACTTGATTAATGAAATCGATAATCATATCTGGAGCCTCATCTTTGGTGCGAAGAAAATATACCCAAGTGTACCGAGAATAATCATCGACTATCACTAGAATATATTTCTTGCCATTGATACTTGCGACCCTTGATGTTCTGTCGTGTAGGGTCAATTATTTGATTATCAAGTTTTACATTTATATTTAGCCAACAAACCTAAAACAACACTTTAACGGGCAGTGTACCTGGTCATGATGGAGTTTCACGGTAGACAAGATTATAGTATAGGCTACTGGTTAAGTAGGTGATCGCAGTCTCCAATACACATATAGTTAAATATATAGTATATAGGCGTACATACACTCTATATATAATATAAGTATATAAGGATGTAACAATTATAGTATAGTAAGTATTTTCCGTCGGGTTAAAGACAAACGCTTCTAACCAAAACGTTATCTAAAACCTCCCGGGTCGTATCCTCGAAGAAGCATGAATTGAAATTCGGTAACGTTCGTGATTGCGCATTTTGAATGGTTTAAAAGATTGGTTTTCTAAATCCTACTAAATGTAAATGACGAGTACATAAATGCACGAAAACAAGTAAGCAAGAAATGACAATTAAACACGTAAGCATAAAACGTAAACGGGAATTAAAAACGTACACTAAAATCTAATTTGAGCAAAAATGAACCTTAAGGGCCAAACTAATTTTCCTAGATGCTAAAAGACTAATAAAAAATTTCAGAAAAAGAATTTTATTTTTTTTACTTTTAGATTTTTTATATTGAATTAAAAACACTTTTAATGAAAAACAATTATTAAAAATGCTAATCGGATTTATAAAATGCTGAGAAAAATATAAAAAGTCTATTGAACTAGTTGGGACTTAAGAAAAATAAGAAAACTAAAAAAGCAATTAAAATAAGCAGTCAAATAAGCTAAAAGGGCTGAAAAGCTAAAACTATAAAGAATGGTTAACTATTAAATCTTGCAAAGTATACCCGAAAAAGTCCCAAGGGCAGATGGTGTGAGCGTGTGTGTGTAAGGTTGAGGAGGGTAGAGGTCCAGGGTTCGAGCCTTGCTCACCCTGGATTTCCCCTCTTCCCTTTTTTTATTTTTGCAAAAACTTTAAAAAACAAAGATTTAAAACAGCTTAAAACTAACAACTTTTGTGAAAACAACTTTTATAAAAACTACTTAATAAGCTGTAAAAGGGCTTATAAAACAGACAGACAACACTAAACTTCTTTTTGGTTTTTTTTTCAAAACTTAAGCAAACTAAAAAGCTAAAATAAGTTCAAACCTTAGCAAAACAAGCTACTATTACCCTATTACTAATCTATTTAGCAAGTTAAAAACAAATTTGAGCTTAAGTAATAAGCAATAAGCTGAAAAAGTCAAATGAGCTTTTTGCACAAATCTGGTTACCAAACAGACAAACTAGCAACTTTGAGCTTATTTTAAAGCTAATAGACAGATCCTTATGGTTATAAGACTTAAACCACTAGAAAGCCTATCTTTCAATCTACTAAAAACAGCTCTTGAAAATTAGTTTGAAAATCAAATAAGCAAAGAAAATGCTAATTGAAAAAAGGCTTTTTGACTTAGTATGAACTGAGTGTTCTTTTTAGTTTGAAAAGGCAAAGTACTAAATTCAGACCTTAAAACAGATGAGTAATTAAGCTAATTAGCCAAAAATAAGTCCTAATAGATCTAATATGGCCTACAAGCTACTTGTGCTTTAAAAATTAAAAGCTAATTCCTATTTTTACCTACTGAATTTTAAGCTTGAAAGAGGCCATAAAGGTTGTTTTGACTGCTGATGCAATTGACAACAATTATAACCAAACCACAAAAACTATTATATGCAGACTTAGGGCTTGTTTCCATCACCTATATAATGACTAAATAAGAGCAATTAGAACCTCAAATGCAGCTAGAACAAACTTAAGCTCAAACTGCATATAAACTTGATAGAAGCTAATCTAACCTAACAAAAACTTAAAACCTAACCTCATAAACATCAATATGAAAATTAAGATCAAACTAAAGGACTAAATGACCTTTGACAGCACTAACTCAAGTTAATATTATCTTGTGCCAAACACCCCTTTAACTTGATTAATTCAATATTAAGCTTATGAAGCATAGATTTAAAACTTAGATAAGCAATACCAGATATTGAAAAGCTTATAAAAGACCTTATGAACAAAATTTAACAATCAAATAAGCAAAAATAATAAGCTACTACTAATGCTAATATTTTATGGTTTTTCTAACAGTTTGATATCAAAAACATGTAAAGAGATCTAAACTAAGATTTGAACAAAACAAGCAATTAACAACTAAAATAAGCAACAAAGAGCATGATAATAAAACAGAATAAGCAAATAGATCAATAAGCAAAATAAGAATAATAAGCAGTTTAAAAGAAATGGAAAATACCTCAACTCCTTGCTCAAAACAAGAGTAATAAAATCCTATTAAGCTCTAACATATCCGGGTTATTAATAAGCACTACTAAATACCCATAAGCTCTTCCATACTTAGCTTATCATCCGAATTGAGCTTAAAATCCAAAATCCTTAACTAATATCTTTTGTAATTTGAATAACCAAGCTTAAACAAGCTTAGATAAGCTTATTTGAGCTAATGAACTTTTGAGGTAGCAATGTAGCTTAACACTAGCTTAACAGCTTATTAGTAACTTATGGAAATCACTTTTGCACATATAAAAAAGGAATCTTTAAGAACAAACAGAATTTTATTAAATGAAAAAGGAGATTACATTGCTGAAAAAGAAATTACATAAAATAAATGACAATAAACTGAAAATAAGCTAAAAGCTAATATATACTACTTCTACTCCTACTCCTAGATGGTTTGCTCTGTGAGATGAGGCTTCTTTGTATAGGCACGAGATGAACATTCTAGCCCTCTAGATGCTCCTCACTCCTTCAATCTTGGTCATACAATCAAAACCGCCACTTAATCAATTAATTTTAAGCCGTTGGATGCCTTCCACGTCAAATCAACCAATCAAATAGCTGGGGATTGCCTGCGTGGATAAGTGGATTGTTAGAGGCTTGTCAGTCCTTCTAGAAGGTGGGGAGTACGAGTGGGATTGGTTAGATTTTACCCTGGTTTAATTGTTATGGTGAAAAGGAGGGAAAAGGGGGACGAAGAACAGTAATTTTGACTGTTATAAAAGGAGGTTTGACTTGGGAGTTATAATTTTGAGTTGGGCCAGATTTGGTACTTGGGCTATTGGTGGTTTGTTACTAGTGATGTATAGTGACACTTAACGTTAGTTAAGTGTATACTTAACAAGTGTTAAGTATAATTCGGTTTTGTTTGTAAAAAGGTTAACGACCGTTAGTTCTTTTGTCGGGTTTTGAGATTTTTGGAGTTTACGGGCTCGTCTTGGGTTTTTCTTGATAAATGCACACCTTGGCCTTGGCTTTACACGCTCTTTTCCTTCTCATGCTCGTATTTTGTCCTTTTTGGGCTTGATTGTGTCTTTTTTGTCCATTATCTGTTCCTTGCACATGATAAACACAAAACACACAAATACAACACATTTTTGGTATGTTTTTGGTATTTTTGGCATAATATAGTGAATAAAAGGTATGTATAATTTAGCACATATCAAATTCCCCCATACTAAGATATTGCCGTGTCCTCACGCAATATTATGAATAATACTTTTAGAAAACTAAAAATCTTAATCCCCCTTGATTAATTACCTCGAAAAGTAGCTAAGTATTCATCTTAAGGGATTAAAGAAACATTAGCTCTGAAAAGCCCCGTTTTTCTATTTTCAACATTTTCCATTTTTTATGCTTTTTCATAACTTTCCATACTTCAACACTTCATAACATTGTGCTTTCATTATTCTATGATAATACTTAGGATCATGGAACAAGCAAAATAAATTCATCGTCCCCAACTTTCACTTTTCCATACTAAGCTTAAAAACAAGATCATTGTCAAATACAAGTCATGATACTAACACTACTCATAAATTATAATTGTGTATTACTTTTCCTCCCGCAAATCCTAAGTTTGTATCTTAAGATTTTACTTAAGTCATATATGTTATCCTACTTGTTTAATCCATTACACAACTATAATCTATACCAAGATGCTAGAAAATAAGAAGAAATCTTTGAGAGAGAAAGTAGAAAGAGAAAAACTAGATTAGAGAGAATTGGAAAGTTACAAGTGATAGAAAAGTAACCAACACCCTTCACCAAGTGTGGTGAAGGGATATTTATACCCTAGCCTTCTAGTTGGCTCATGGGCTTTCTTAACGGGCCGGGCTTGGTTTAACTTGGGCTTTGAGCCCGAAACACGGACAATATTAGATTACAATCCAAGCCCGTTGAACCCGACTAGCCTATTACAATACAAGACCTAGTTTGACTTTCTAAGACCGATAACATTCTTGTTTGACTTAATATAATTAAGGCTAATAATCTCCCCCAATGTTGAGGTATCTTTCTTTAAACTTCTCTGTATCACCGATGACATTGAAGACATGATGTTTAACGTTTATGCTTTGCCTTGTTATGGTCTTGTCTTGTTTGTAATGGCTTTGTTCATTCATGCTTTGTGATCTTGATTTTGAGCCTTTATCTTTTTGACTTTGAGTTCTTGAGATCGTTATCTTGCATCATCTCCTTGACTTGAATCATCTTGATTTGACTTCCTTGATCAACTTGTGCTCTTGACCAACATGCTCATACTTGTTACATTCTTGTTTGACATATGATTATAAGTCTAACAGTCTCCCCAATTGTTGAATCTTTATTTAACTTTGAGGCTCTTTGATGGTGGGGAAGATTAGAATCAACTATCTTAATGTTGAACGATTGACTTTGAAAGCTTGAGTAAGAGCATGTGGTTTATGAATCCGACTTCGCTGGAATGAGGCTGCAACATCGTCGTCTTATCCTGAAATAAAATAGTTACAATAAAAAGATCATAGGGCTGTCATTCGTCTTGACTTCGTTGCTTAACCTCCGTTTCCTATTTTATCGTATAAATACTATACCCTGTGATCAGGTAGATTCCCCCCAAAAAGAATCCTCCTTGACAGTGTTCAGACTCAAAGCGTAGGATCTTCTAACACAGATGTATTAGATTCACCATGCTTGCAGATTCTCATTACCCGAACGCACTCAAAGCAACAATGCGGTAAAGTGATACAATAGTTACTATCTTTCTGATTAAGTCGTCATTTCATTTACTGGACCAAAATCGATATCCAGTTATCACAACCTTGGATTCATAAGAATCTTGCAGTCACCTGACCATGACTTGTATGGATGTTGCTCAAGCAGGATTTCCATCATCACTTGTGTATACTTAAGTATCACTCATATGTTCTGCAAGATCTCAAGGATAATGCTAAGACTCTTTGTTACAACTTGTGAACTTTAATGGCATTCCAACAAGTGTATTTGACATTGTGTTCCTAAAAGATTTATACTTTGATCTCTTCCTTGGCTCTAAACGTGATTTTGTGCACTTTGGTTTTAGTAATCAGAGGCTGGAGCAGACTGCCACCTATTCAATATCAACAATCTCAGAGTGAGATGTCAATAGATAACATGTGTATCTCCGTGACAAATGAGACAAGTTTCTTTTAAGAGAAACTCGAATGGCTGGGAAGGGTTGTGCATTGCATCACTGGGTCCATGATGTAGTCTTCATATCACAATCCATCTTGTGATTTTGATAGATTATATTGACCTGGTTTCTGCTAAGTGTAAGGAGGGCTTCTTTCTTTTTCACCCTTCTATCCATACTTTTCTTTCATCTTCAACCCTTTAATCTTACCAAGACGTCATTACTAACACCTTGTTGTGATTGTTCCAGTGTTAGCTCAATCTTAGTCGGCATTTTTCCCTATACTCTTCATCTCAATCATACCTAAGACTGAGATTTCTAACCTATGAGTGTCTTGTAGATCCTCGGATCTGGTTGGATCGTAGGACTTATACCTAACCTAACCACCTTATGAACTTTTCAGAATCCCGTCATGAAATTAATAGGTTGTTGGGTAATAAAGATCGAACCATAAACCAGTTTTGACATTGTAATTTTCAAATAACTCCCCCTACACATGTGGCTTCGAGATTCGAAATTGTTTACACAAAAGGAAGATTTCACTAGAGTCTTAAAGATCACATTCTCCTATAACAGATTTAAATCACATTTCTCCACTTATTTATAAATAATAAAACACATTAGTATTTTGAAAACCCAATTGATTAAAATTGACATGAAAAATTTCATGGGAAGAAACAAATTATATACGATGATATTGCATGAATCTATTTTCCGGGATCTCCCCTTCAATAGTAATGTAGGAGATACCAATATTTATTAAAACTTGACAATGGAATGAAAAAATTAGATATGAGACCACAAAAGTTGAAGACGAGTGAGAATGCCTTAGTGAACAATTGGTATTTTAATAATATGACATTATAGTTTCCACCATTTTAATTTTCACAAAATGTGTTTGGATACATAAAATTGACATTTATGAGATGTATCCGACACATTAAAAGAACTTTGTTTAAAAAGCTCCCTCTCAGAAAATTGATTACATAAAACACAATCTACGAACTACATTCTTTGAAAATTATCGAAGAAGGGAGTGCTAAGAACACACAATTTTTTAAACAAATAACCACTTTTTATGGAAAAATACCACAAAGTAAATTGTAGACATTTGACATTGAAAGTTGTTTTTGAAAAATTGTGTCAAAAAACTACGATTTAAAACGATGATAGATGACTTCTCTCTATTTACAGAGTAAGCGCCAAACTGAGGCGTACACATCCTGGACATTCGAGACGCGATATGCATCTGAAATTACATAAGTCATTGAGGAAAATTTAGAAATGGCCATGTTTTGAAAGCATTTGAAACTCTCACTCAAACTTTCATTTACACGCCCGTAGTCGATGTTAATCAACAGTCTCTAGGTACGTAATGTTATCATTCCAAGAGACATGTCGAGAAGATTATTTTTGTATTTTTGAAATTTTTCTGATTTTATATTTTGTTTAACTATTTTATATTTTGCTATTTTATCTTTTTCAAAAAATTTATAAATAAAAAAAAAAAGAGAGAATATAAAATTTAACAAATGATGTTTGATGGATCAAGCAATGTCAATTGCTAGAACCTCCATTCATCTGGAGTCAAACATCTCATACCGATCGTTTGAACAAGATACTTAAAACCTATCATCCGATAAAAAGCTTAGTAAACAGTCAACAAACTGGTATTCAGATTCCGACACAGAATAATTCAACAAACCCTTTTCAACATGTTCCTTTATGAAGTGATAATCTGACATCGATGTGCTTGGTATGGAATGCTACTGGATTTCACGAGATGCTATGGCGCCTTTGAGACACAATACATAGTTATTTTATCAAAGTGGAAGGCCAAAATCTAGTGAGCTGAGTTCTCAACCATGAACTTAGTGCGCAGAGTAACAAACAACGGCAATAAAGACACATACTCAGCTTTTGCTTTGACATTGAGTCAGTCCTGCTTTTTAGATGACCACTGACTAACTATCACCACCTAGAAATTGTATCCACCAGATGTGCTCTTACCCGGAATCAGAGATAGCCCGCAAGAATCCGAATCTAAAAAACCTTGTTAGTTCGAAACCAGTGTCCTTCGATACTAGAGACCCATGTTAATAATAGAGTCTTTAATGTAATGAAAGATCTATTTAAACTGCATGAGATGTTTCTCAATCGGTCTCGCCTGATAACGAGCACAATAACATGTTGCATGTGCAATATCTGGTCTACTTGCTGTGAGATACATGAGTGCGCCGACCATGCTATGATATTTTGTTTGGTCACCAGGAGTTCCACTCAAGTCAGCATAAGATGTTTTGTATCCATTGGTGTACCAATGCTATCAGCAATGAGGTCATACATGCATTTTAAGTATCTCTGAGCATTCACTAAGCTTGGTTATAAAGATACCACGAGGGTATTGGTGTATCTAAATTCCTAAAAAGAAATTTCAGCTCCCAGCTCCCCCATCATAGACATATCAAACTTGCTGTGCATTAGTTTTCCAAATCGTTTTGAAAGTTTTGGGTTCGTAGAACCAAAAATTATGTCATCAACGTAAATTTGCACAAGCAATATGTCTTCCCCATGTTTAGTTATGAATAGAGTTGGATCAATAGAACCTTTTGAGAATCCTTCGGATACCAGGAAGTTAGAGAGTTCATCATACCACGCTCTTGGTGCTTGTTTGAGACCATATAATGCTTTCTTGAGACGGTAAACTTTGTCAGGATGATATGGGTCAACAAATCCATCTGGTTGGTTTACGTACACTTCTTCCTTCAGAGGTCCGTAAAGAAATGCTGTTTTAACGTCCATTTGGTACACTGTAAATGATTTGTGTGCAGCATACGCAATGAACAGCCTATTTTCCTATCACGTTTGTTTTTCCAGAGCCACTTTAAGTTAATGACATTTTTGCAAAGTGGTCTGTCGACTAATTCCCATACATCTAGTCGATCAAACTGATGAAGTTCTTCCTGCATTGATTCAATCCATGCAGAATCAGCCATGGCTTCTTTGATGTTCTTTGGTTCGGTTCGACTCACGGTGAGTGCGAACATACACATCTCGCCATCTGTTTCTAGCTGACGTCTTGTTCTAACTGATTGAGAAGGATTTCCAATGACTTGTTCTAATGGATGATCTTTTGTCCAACGTTGTGCAGAAGGATGGTGTTGATAGAAAGTATGCATGTTTGACGAATCAACATGACGAGACGATGTCTCCCCTTGTTCTTGTACTGGTGTACTAAAGATGTTGATAAATTCATCTTCGTCAAATTATGCATTTTCTGTATTGGTTTTTGCTTGAATAATGTTCTTAGGTGCAGTGATAGTTGGTTCTTGAGTTAGAGTTTGATGTGTTGATGGAATGTTTAATGGAGGTGGATCTGCAACATCGGTTGTTGTAGAGGTGTGAGATGTGTTATGTTGTTGATGTTTATCAGGATTATCAGCAGCATGTACAGCGGAAGACTTTGAGACAACATGAGAAGTTCCATTGAGTAATTCACTGAACATCGGACTATAAAGCAATTCCAACTCATTTGACGTTGTTACTGTCTTAGCAACTTGAGAAACATTTTTTTGACTTTGGGGATCGGGACTTAAACTTTCTTGTTCAAGTACCGTTGTCGAACATTATGGACCGGGGTCAGAACTGACGTGATCTGACGCCATCTGAGGCAATTCGTTTCTTTGACTTTGTGGACCGGGACTTAAACTGTCTTGTTCAAGTACCGTTGTTGAACATTGTGGACCGGGGTCAGAACTGACGTGATCTGACGCCATTTGAGGCAATTCGTCAAAGTTAACATGAATTGTTTCAACTATCATTCTTGTTCTCTTGTTAAATACCCTGTAAGCCTTTGACTGAGTAGAATACCCAACAAAAATACATGCATCACCTTTTTCCTTCATTTTATCAAGATTTTCACCATCTCTGACGATGTAGCATAGAGAACCAAAGATATGAAAGAACTTGACTGACGGTTTCCGGGCATTGATGATATGATAAGGTGTTTTCTCATGTCGAGGAATTACAAGTGAACGGTTTTGAGTAAAACATGCTGTTGCAATTGCTTCAGCCCAGAAGAACAAAGGAACTTTAGCGGCGCTTATCATTGTTCGAGCAGCCTCAACAAGAGTACGGTTCCGTCTTTCGACAACGCCGTTTTGTTCAGGTGTTCGAGCAGTTGACGTTTCGTGTCTAATTCCCTCTTTTGCAAAGTATGCATGAAGAGATTTATTAAGAAATTCCGTGCCTTTGTCAGTTCGAACTGTTGTTACTTGAGCATGAAGTCCTCTTTGGACAAGAGTGAGGAAATCAATGAGAACTCCAGGTGTTTCGTCTTTGGACCGCAAGAAGTGAGTCCAAGTATATCGGGAGAAGTCATCAACAATTACAAGAACATATTTCTTTCCATTAATGCTTTCTTGTAGGATCCCTAGATCATTCCATGTATGAAGCACAAGATCAATGGCACAAAGATTAAAACAATGAATAACTTTTGATTGAAATGAAACAAAGAGTGGCTACCAAACTCTAAAAGATGAAAAAAAAATGAAGTAGCTTACCTAATTTTGACTAAACTAGGAGTATTTATAACTATAAGGATTTGCCTTTTAGGGCTTTCTTTTGGGCTTTTTTACATCTTGGCCCTTATACATAATAAACATTAAATAAACATAGTCTTATCTAGCTAGGACTTTTGCCTTGTAAACTTCGAGTGACCGAAGCTTTCATTGTTTGGGGGTCCTTTATGTGAAGCCTACAATCTCCCCCCTAATGAGGGTCCCATGAGAAGCACACTCGTGCTTGTCTCCTTACTCGATGTTGATGGGTACTTCACTTGTTGGTGCTTTGGTAATTCAAACTTAACACCTTGATCATGACTTCAGAACTTTTTTTTTTATTTTTGTTTTTTTTTTTTGTTTTTTGTTTTGGAAGTGTGTTTTTTTTTTTTTTTTTATTTGGGGGGTTTTTTTTTTTTTTTTTTTTTTTTTTTTTTTTTTTTTTTTTTTTTTTTTTGTTTTTTTTTTTATTTTTTTTATTTTTTTTTTGTTTTTTTTTTGTGTTTTTTTTTTTTTGATGTGATGACTTTTTCTTGATCTTTGATTTTGTTAAGCTTTAACTTCTTTGAATTACTTTGTGATCTCCTTTCACTTATACTTTGCCATAGCCTGAACTTTAGTCACCAACTTGAGCTCATAACTGTTGGATATTTTGAAAGCATGATGATGTCTTCCTTCTTCCAATCAATGTAACTTTTAAAATTTGAATAGACATTGATTCTCAGAGATTGTGCGGAAGCCTTGTATGAAAACTTTCTTGATTACTTCAGAAACAGTGGTATGGAAATGAGCATGTGTCTTTTTGCATCGAAACTTTTGATCGACCATTAGCCATGATATAACAATTTAGTCACCAACAAAAACATTTTGTTATGTAAAATCCACTTAATGTGTTCTAGAAAAACATTTTGAGAACACACAAGGTTTTATATTTTTGAAGGGACCGAGTATAGACGATACTCAATCTGGTCGGTTACGTTAACCTCTGATTCCGTGAGGATCAATGATTACAGTATGAATACTGCACCTGTGATCAGATAGATTCATTATAAAGAACCTTCTTGACAGGTTTTCCGGCACGTGACAAGCTAGTTCCTCTAATACCTAAGTATCAGATTCCCTAATGTTCGCCGTTCTCTAGACCAGATGTCCGAAGACTAACACACTATAAGTATTTCTACTAATAGAATGGTAAAGAGTGAGTCAGTACAGTTACTATCTGCTGACTATACCGTACAATTCCTTTTTCAGCGTTTTACTTCTTAATACAATTAAGTACCGTAGAAGGCCTGTGGCAAAAATGATTTGAAAAACATTCGATGTGCTTATAAAATTTGTTTGGGGCACAAACGAAAGTTTAAATCACGAATGCAATCAGATGATCGTTTTAAATATATCCCAAAGATATGAATCCTTGGGAAATCCAAACTTGTACAAGTACATTTATGGAAATCCACTTCACTAGTGGGCGTAGTCCGAAGACCAGGCATGGCCATCATACGAATACCCTGGGAGTAACAACATCCTCTTCTCAGCAATTCATAAAGATCACTTCCACGAACATGAAACAAAAGATTCTTGTCATATTATCAAGAACTTGTGTATAACACAAACTTTTGGTACCATGGACATATTTGATCATATTAACACTTAAGCTCCCCCTACACATGTCGTCGATAATCGAAATAATTTTAGCACACGCATGGTGATAGGAATTTAGCAATTTAGAATCAATTGAGTCATTTAAATTATCCCGATTTACATTTTAAGTCACATGCTCTCCCCCGATCAAAGTAAGAAACTTAGTGAATGGATGTTGATCTAGAATGGACTTAAAATGCGTATCCAACACCTCCCCTCAAAGTATGAGGTGAGGTGAAATAGCACAAATATCAAGTGAATCAATTGAAACAAGACCTTTAGAATACCTAGACAGGAATGATACTGCAATCTGTCTTGAAGTTGTAAGCGTTGGTCGTGTCTATCTTGCATCAATAGAATCAGCAACATACGTCCTATTTTGACCTGCAACAACTGATAGTAGTACTGATTCTCCCCTCAAACCATGACCCGAGTCACGTTTGAATTGGTTAACCCAACATGTTTGACAAACACTTGTTTAGTGAGAAAAAATGGTTACGGGGCTTAACAATATCTTGTCTGTGGACGAAATAATGCCACTGAAACTACCTTAATCTCTGCTTAAAGACCGGGTACAGTCTGAAATAACTGCAAGCCATTTATCAAAATTTTTTATTTTTTATTTTTTTTTTTTTTTAAATATACACAATGATACAATGTTTTAGCATTCAAAAATACCAGATATCCCCATTGGAACCAGCCTTTCGATCACTAAGTTTGCAATACAGTGAACTAGAGATCATAGTTTACTTGGAACTAGAAACCTAACGCTCGTGTAATTCTAAAGGCTCAAACAACGGGTTTCCACTATCCTAGTTAAAGGACAGGTATCCAAACAACCCAAAATGTCTCCAGTGGGACCCTCCACTTGAGGCTTAACACTACCACCACCTTTTTGGTCTCCAAGCGTCTTAGTATGTGTTCACAATTATGTTTCCTGGATCTTCCAAACCTCCATTTAGTATGATGCACACTATGTTTGGGCCTGGGGGTTGTGGTATTCACAACTTCAAAGAACGAATCATAAACTGATATGATCGACAAAATTCAACTTCCTATTGTGATCTGCTGCTCTCCTCTCGTTCACACTGTTACTAGGCAAGAAACGATGGTTCCGAGTGTCGCTCTTTGGCATAGGTTTGCGAGGTTCTGTGGCAGGTTTGGTTCTTGTAGGCAGATTCACAGAAACATTAGGCTTCTTGGTTTGTTGCACTGGTGGTTTCAGTGTGGGTATAGTTGAAGTCCTGTGGGATTCTTGAAAAGTAACTTTGCCTTTTTCTTAAGCAACGGGGATGGTTTTCACCCAGTTTGGCTCCTTTTGGGTTGGGTGGAATATACTTAGAACCGTACTTGTAAAAATTCCTGAAGCAAGTACTTTGGGTTTCTCAAGGTTGAAGGTCCCACTACTTGTTTTACCAGTCACTTGGCTTTCAGCTTGGATTTTCTGCATTGAAAGCACTAAGCTTTTCTGTGTTCGGCAGTAAGTGAGTGAGTATCGCCTTTGACAGTGTTCAACATAACCGTCTTATTCAGACACACGATTTCTACCTTAAGGCCATCTAGCTAAACCTAAGGGAGGTAATCATATCATGCAACAGTAATTCTGATCAGTTTCTAACGCATGTTGGTCCACAGCTACCATCACGTGGAACCTACATTCAACATTCCTCGTGATGTTTTTATCTGAGTTTTTTTCTAAATTCCTGATAGTGTACCATCTTTCCTTGAAGCTGATTTCTTAACTTGTTAATTTCAAAAATTGCATTGGGGCACTGGAAGTGTCCCTATGCACTGTTTATTAGTTTTTGAAATTTAGATGTAAAACAATATGGTTCATTTGTAAATGAGAGTTACGATTCTCATATTCAATGACCATTTTTTTTTGTTTGAAAACTTCAGCTTCAGTTCAAGAACTTTAGTGTGTTCCCTTATCGCATGCATAACTAAGATCGTCGAGCAAAGGCATATTCGAACTATGGGGGCACAACAATATCGAAAGAAGCACAATAGAGCAGAATATCTTTTTCTAAAACACACAGCAGATTAAGCATTCATTTTTTGATTAAAAGATTTTTCTTCTCTATGGTCAGGTTCTTGTTATCAAGAACACATTGTTCATATTCCGCCTCCAATTCATCAAAATCTGTTTTCACATTAACTTAATCTCTTTGAAAAATGTTTCATTAGCATCTTGGATAGTGTTTGAAATGGATCAAAAAGGTTACCATTGTTGTTCAACAAACTGTTTTGCATAATCAAAACACCATTCAGAAACATAATCTGGTTTTTGTGTTGTTCTTTCTTTTATGATACCTTCAAATTGAGGAAAAACAGCATTAACATTTCGAAGACTGGTCAGAACTTGACTTGGAGGTCGACTTTTACGAACAAAAGGAGTGACAGGACTATTTGGGTTACTAGTTTGACTAGCACGTTCATTGGCAGGAAGCCAATATGCCTGTTACACGAACAGTTCCTTTGAAGGAACAAACTAAACGGCATTAAGCTTGTCCATAGAAACCGTTTCGGTCGAACATGCCCTGTTTTCGCTCATCTTTTTCATGCTAACCACTTGGTGAACAAGAACTCTCACTATCCCATAAACTAACGGATGGAGTTGGATGCAAAAGGGTATCAGCCTCATACAAAACAGTTGAGCACTCTTTGCCCAATAACCTAGACCTGGGAAACGGGTAACCTAGGAGGGCCTTGTGCAAGTCAGCGGTAGCGGCTTTCGTTTCTAGAAAGCAAGGAATAGTTTGTGTTGGCTTTTAAATCTTTGCAACATATCTCGTGCAACTTTGTTATGCATTCCTCCAAAACAAACAATTTTCACTAGATAACTATCTGCTAGATCCTTTTTCGAGAAATAATCTTTTCCTTTTCAGATTGTAAAAATGCAATTGATTTTTCTTTTCCTGAAAGAGTGGATTTAAGCAAATCGTTTTCTTGCACAAGTTCAGCGTTACGCTTGTTACGCTGAATCACTAGGGCTTGTTCCTGTCTAACTTTGTTTTCAAGATCAAGTTATACCTTTTTTGGTGGTATCTAGACGATATATTTCTTGCTTGCATTGAGAAAGCTCATTTTTTAAGGTCTCGACCTCTAAGCATTTTTCTTGGTTAACCTTAGCATGTCCGTCTAGTTGGGTTTGCAAGTCAGTTAAGATAGCAATCATAGAAACTTTATCAGATGTGTCAGCAGATACCTCAGTTGGAACATTTGGGCTTGGTGTCAAGAATATACGGATGATACGAGATCGTAATGTCATCAATCACTGTCTCAGCCTCGAGTCTCAATGTTATCCTGTGCATCTCTTGACTCAACAGATAATCCCAAATCAAAGATTTGATTGTCATTGAGTGTACTCGATTGACTGAAATGAAGGTATCACTAGTGGATGACAAGTGCCATGAAAGCGACAGCCAGCAATGGGACCTTCATCCACGTCTGAGTCATAAGCATCCTCATGATTGGCTTGAAACATGTTTGTTGTAGTTAGTGCCTGAGGTTGATCATAAGGTGCAGTGCATTCCACATCAGCGAGGAATGCTTCAGCTTCAGCATCCAACACATCTCCTTTCTCTTTAGCTTCCATCAGTAATGCTTTATCTTTGAAGTACTGAGAGTCCATCTTTCTCTTCTGTTCTTTACACTGTCTAGCAACATGTCCTTCTCCTCTGCAGTTGTAACATATCACCTTCTTGCCTCTAGTACCTGTATTATACCAACCATTACTTGATCCTTTTCCCTGAATTGGGTTCAGTAACAATGATGACCATCATGCACCGACATGAGTCCTTGAGTTGGAGGAAGTCCTGAGCTGGTTGTTGGTTGGTGGAAACTGCTTTTGGAAACCACTTAAGAGATTAGCAATCTGAGTCATAGTGGCCATCAAAGCGTCATTCGGAGACTGAGCAGTAGGTTGAGGACTAGGAGTTGAGGGTGATGAAAGAGCAGGTGCAGATGTGGTGTGAGCTACATAGGCCAGTGGATCAACAATACTTGTAGACTGCTCCTGTTTCTTGAGAGTCTTTTTGGCATGAGGCTCGTAGGCTTTGAGATGAGTATAGATCTGAACATAAGGTGTGGTTGAGATATCCATGTTCTGTTTGACATTAGTCACATACTTACCCCAATAAGCCGGAAGATTGTTGACAAACTTGGTGTTTTTCAAATCTGATGATTTGGAATGTTAGCTGAGTGAATCTACATATCATACACAATCAAGCTTGTGGAAACGCACAAAGTAGTCATGAATTGATTCGTTTCCAATAGCACGAAAGCGTTCGTACTCATCAAACAGATCTTCCTTCCTTTGTTGAATAGTCCTACCTGATCCTTGCATAAGCATCTCCACATTATCCCAAATCTCCTTTGCAGTGCTTGTTTGATTGAGGTTGTTGAAGATGTGTCTAGGAAGACCTTGACTGAGAATGATTTCCATGCTTGTGTATCACCATCTCAAGTTTGTTTTCCTCTTCACTGAATTCAGAATCAAGTTTCTCCCCTTGGGCAGTGCACAGCAGCAGAAATCATAGTGGAGGATCAGTGATCATCGGGTGAGGGTAGGTCCCCATTTCTGGATAGATTTCCATATCAAGCTCTCCATTGGGTTTGCCTCGAATATACCTGTGTATACGAATCTTCCAAGACTCGTAGTCACTTTCAACCAACATGGGTGGACGAGTATCTGTGCCAGCAGCATTTGTTTCTTCATTGGTTGCCATTGAATAACGTTGTTTATGAATGATCTGATCTTAAGTGATTGATGATTGATGACTTGGTGTGAGGTTTGTGATTTTCGGGTAATTTTTAAACAGTAAAATGCAGTTTTGAGGGCCTAAATGACTCCGAATGGCCAAAAAATGACAGGGCTCTCGCTCGAAGAGGAAGAGTCTTGACCGTTGGGCCGTTTTCGAGCTGGTATAAAAATTTCAGAACAATCCGACACAAAAAAAATTTTTTTTTTTTTTTGCTTGTTCGGTCGAAAAAATTGCTCGTTCGATCGTCTAGTTCGATCGTCTAGTTCGAACGTCTCGTTCGATCGTCCTCTCGTTCGATCGTCCTCTCGTTCGATCGTCCTCTCGTTCGATCGTCCTCTCGTTCGATCGTCTCGTTCGATCGTCTCGTTCGATCGCCTCGTTCGAACGTCTTGTTCGATTGCTTTGTTCGAACCACTCGTTCGATCAAAAAGAATTCCACTCGTTCGATCAAACCTTGTTCGAACCCCTTGTTCGATTGTTTTGTTCGAACGTCTAGTTCGATAGGCTTGTTCGATCCCTTCTTTTCCACTCGTTCGATCGCTTGATTTCCCCTCGTTCGATCCCTTGATTTCCCCTCGTTCGATCGTCACTCGTTCGATCGTCTTTTTTTTCACTCGTTCGATCGAAACAGCAAGAACTCGTTCGATCGCTACGTCTTTTTTAACACTTTTCGAACCAAAACAACAAGAACAAAGGAAAAACACGAGATCGTTGATTGCTAACAAGACGGTTTGAGTGATATTAGATTAAACATAAACCATCTATGAATCAAGAATCAAACAAACAATTAATCAAACCCCCTTTTTTTTTCGAAATCAATAACAAAAAAAATACAAACCAAATCAATACATCAATCTTGTAGGCTCTTGATACCAATTGTAGGATCCCTAGATCATTCCATGTATGAAGCACAAGATCAATGGCACAAAGATTAAAACAATGAATAACTTTTGATTGAAAATGAAACAAAAAGTGGCTAACCAAACTCTACAAGATGAAAAAAAAATAAGTAGCTTACCATAATTTGACTAAAACTAGGATATTTATACTAATAAGGATTTTGCCTTTTTAGGGCTTCTTTTTGGGCTTTTTACATCTTGGCCCTTATACATAATAAACATTAAATAACATAGTCTTTCAAGCTAGACTTTTGCCTTGTAACTTCGAGTGACCGAAGCTTCTTTGTTTGGGTCCATTTATGTGAACCTAACATTTCTACTCGCATTGGGCCACATAAGTCCATGTGTAGAAGTTGTAACCGTCTTTTTGAGCTCGGGGTAGTCTTAGAATGAAAAGACTTTCTTTTTGCTTTCCCCAACTCACAAGAAGAACACAGATGATCTTTGACGAATTTCAGCTTTGGAAGGCCATTCACAATATTATTCTTTGAAAGCAAGTTGATGGTGTCGAAGTTTAAATGAGATAGACGACGATGCCATAACCATGCTTGAGATGATGTTGCTTTAGCCATTACCAAATTGGATTGAGAGTTGTTGAGTCTTGCAGAGAAATGGAATACAAATCTATCCACGAGAAACCGTGAGAAGATCATTTACCCTTCAAATCACGAATATAACATGTAGACTTTCGAAAATCAACTTCCAAATCCGCATCACGAATTACCAACCGGAGAATAAATTGTGATTAAGCCTTCAGAACGTAATAAACCCTTTTGAAAAGTAATCGTTCCTTGAACTAAGGTCTCCCTAGCCCAAGAATGGTGCAATATATGATCATTTCAAACTTCCCCGTGCCTAGAAATTTTCTCCACAAAATTAGTTGAAGCTTGAGATTTTTCGGTCAGTGCTTTGAGCACCAGAGTCTACGATGAATAACTACTCTACGAGCTGCAAAAGAATTAGAAGACAATGTGAACGGACACAGTGGAACACCTAGGAGTCATATTGTTCCAAATATTAGCAGTTCTAGATGCATTTCCTAGAGGCATACTAACATTTGGGTTAACATTTCCTTTTTGAGACTTAGGTTTCCATTTGTATCCAGATGGTGTATACTTAGGATACCACCAACTGCATGTCTTACTAACTTGCTCATATAACTTCCTAGTTATGTTTCTAATTCATTGACAGTGGGTCTAGTTTGCAACAGTTTTTCTTTACAATAGTTGCAAAGATTGGTTCACATTATGCTTGGGTTCTGTAGTACTAACAGGCACAGCCATTGGTTTTCTAGTCCTAGAATTCACGCCATTGATATAATGTAGAACACACAAATCATGATTGTCATTCAGCACACATTTTCCACAAGTAACACAGACAAAGTTAACATTCAAGGTCTTAGCATTCAAACTGTCATTACACGCAGTTACAGACGTTTTATAAATTTGAAAACTAAACTTCCTACCAGTGGTCTTCTACTTCTTGCTTCTTCCCATGGACTATTGTTTAGGACAGACTCTATCTTCCAGATGATGCTCTTAAGCTGTGGTCTACTTAACACTAGTATTGGAATTACTCCTGTAGAGAAAGACACACATTTGTTAGGTTTCCTAATGTCTTGATGCAACTGAGGTGTTCTAGTTGCTTTGTCTTTGTTTATGCACTTTATACATTCCTGGTGCGATCACATTTTGTGTTCTGGACAGATGGCAACCTATTCTGAGGTAAAATCTGTGCAGTGACGGTTTTTGAAAATATCATTAGACACATTTTGTGTGGTAATTAGGCTAGACTTGAGAAATCTTTTCTTTGCAAGGGAGTCCCCTGAAAGAGATAGCTGGTTTTACCTAAATATGATTGTCTTTGACTTTTAAAAGCATTCGGTTTGTGTCGAATAACCAGATTTTTCAAACTTAGTTTCCACAGATTTCCTTCATCTTTCCTATGAGTTTTTTTTCTAAAGAAGTTTGATTATATTGATGCACAAGGCAGATCCAAGTCAGTGATGGCTTGGGTCCCCAAAAGAAACTGATTTTTTTACCCGATGTGCAGGGCAATCCACAAATGGATTTACCGGATCAAGAAGTGATTAATGTCCTATCTTACAGACTATAAGAGATATATGGAAGATATGTTGCTTTTGGAGGGAACCCCAAAGGAGGGAAAATCACAGGAAAAGGTACCATTAAAACCAGTAATCTAGATTTTGAAAATGTGTATTTTGTAAGAGAATTAAAGTTTAATATCTTTAGTTTCTCATAAATGTTGATAAAAAGAATAGTGTTCTTTTTAATGACACGGAATGTATTGTTTTATCTCCAAACGTTAAGTTAATTGATGAAAGTCAAGTTTTACTTAGAGTTCCTAGAAAGAACAATACGTATAGTGTTGATTTAAAGAATATAGTTCCTAAAGGAGGTTTAACTTGCCTTTTTTCAAAAGCCACATCTGATGAATCTAAACTTTGGCATAGAAGGCTAGGTCACTTAAATTTTAAAACCATGAATAAATTGGTTAAGGGAAATCTTGTAAGAGGTTTACCTTCCAAACTTTTTGAAAATGATCAAACATGTGTTGCTTGTCAAAAGGGAAAGCAGCACAGAGCCTCTTGTAACTCCAAAACAGAGAACTCAATCAATCTTCCTTTACATTTGTTGCATATCGACTTGTTTGGTCCAACATTTATAAAAAGCTGTAGGATCCCGTTAACACTTCACTTCATATAATCGATCACGAAATCGGAACTAGAAATGAGAAAGAAAGAGTTGTTCTAGAGAGAGAAACTAGAGAGCAAGTCCTTTATAACCGGGATAGAAAATCTAGTAGATCACAAGGTTAAGGTGATTAGATGTGATAATGGACCAGAGTTCAAAAACCGAGAAATGTTAGTTTTGTGAGATAAAGGGTATTTTAAGACAATTTAGTGTAGCTAGAACTCCTCAACAAAATGGAGTTGATGAGAGGAGGAATATGACAATAATTGAGTGCTAGGACTATGATAGCTGATTCTAAGTTGCCAACTACTTTTTGGGCAGAAGCAGTTAATACTGATTGCTATATACAAAATAGAATGTTAGTAGTTAAGCCTCATAACAAGACCCCATACGAACTTTTTCATGGTAGAACACCAACTTTAAGTTTTATGAGACCATTTGGATGTCTTGTTACCATTCTCAATAGCATAGATCACTTAGGCAAATTTGATGGTAAGGCTAATGAAGGTTTCTTTGTTGATACTCTGTGATTAGTAAAGGCTTTAGAGTATTTAATGGCTAGAACAAGAATAGTGGAAGAAAACTTGCATATTAGGTTTAGTGAGAATACACCTAATGTTGTAGGTAGTGGACCAGGTTGGCTATTTTATATTGATGCACTAACAAGAACAATGAATTATGAGCCAATTGTTGCAGGTACACAGTCTAATGGTTTTGTAGGTACAAAAGCAAGTGATAATGCAGGTCAAGCTAGAAAGGAGACAGAACCTGTAAATGAAAGATTATTTTTTCGCTCACCATTTTCGGACAAAATAAAAAAAAAAATACTAATCCACACCATATTCAAGATGCAAAGAGTTGCATGATGATGGATCCAAACCCTTCAAAGTGATGGGGGGAATGGGGTAAAAAAAGGTTGATGAAGATCCAAGAAAGATAGTTGAATCGTAAAGTCAAGAGAAGGTAGATAATGTTATAGCACTACAATGTTAATACTGCTGATAATGTTATACTGCTGTTAATGTTTAATACTGTTAGTTCAATGTAAGCTGATGGCACAAATGAGGTATGTGTGGTGGAAAATATGCATTAACTTCCAGATGATTCAAATATGCTTGCTTTGGAAGATGATTGCATATTTGACTTCTCAAGAAATGATGAAGATGATGGTGCAGTGGCTGACATGAATAATTTGGATACAACCAATCAGTCACACACCAACTCCTAATCCAATACAAATTTCATAAAGATCATCTCTTGATCAAGTGATGGAGTTTTTCAATCAGCTACACAAACAAGAATGATGTTAAGAATTTGAGGAACATGGGTTTGTTAGTACTATTTAACAAAGAACAAACCATAAAGACCTTCAAAACTGCTTGTTTGCTTGCTTTTTATCACAGGAAGAACCCAAAAAGGTAATTTATGCATTGAAGGATCCAAGCTGGATAGAGGCTATGCAGGAAGAGCTTCTACAATTCAAGTTACAAGAAGTTTAGACTTTAGTGGATTTACAAATGGAAAAAGGGCTATAGGCTCTAAATGGGTTTTCAGGAATAAAAATGATGAAAGGGGAATTATGATAAGAAATCATCTTCAGTAACCGTAGCAGGTTCTGGATCATAAGTAGGAGCAGAAGATGTAACAATTGCTTTTCCTCTGTTTCTGGTAGACTGTTGCGATCTGGTGGAGGAATATTGAGTGTTTTGAGTAGGATGGTTTGGAGGATGGTAAACTGGTTGTTGTTGAGCAACAAGTGCAAGTGGATTAGCAGTACGTGCTAGTCTTTCAGTTCGTATCTCATTGACTTCATTCTGGTGTTGCTTCAGAATGTCATAAAGCTTGTGATAGGAGACAGTCTTCAGCTCTTGACTCTGCTTAACAAGTGTCACAAACCTTTGCCATTCTGGTTGTAGTTGAAGTAAGAACTGGACATTGACCTGATGATTAGTAACATTACACTGATTTCGGACAAGCTCATTCATCATCTTGTAAAACCGTGAGTAATACGATTCAAGTGATTCACCATCTCGTGATGTGAATTTTCCAAACTCCCAATATAAATTGGTTTCAAGATCTTGAACATTAATTGATTCACCTTGTTTCAACCTTTCAATGGCTTTCCACATTTCACATGCATTCGGACAAGCATCAACTGTGGAGTAGATATCGTTATCTATCCCTGTCAGAATGATCTGAACGGCTTCAGCTTCAGCATTCATTTGATCTCGTATGTCTTGTGAAACATTCTTATAGTTCTCCATATACCTCTCTGTGGTTGTTTCAGAACTACCTTCAGCAACTGGAACTGTTTTCTCAGCCCATTGATATATGTATGGTGGATTTTGGAGACTATAGTGGATGAGTTCACTGTTAGGTTTGGTGTCAATGTATCTCTTGATTCTGGATTTCCACTGAACGTAATTACCCGGTGCTAACATTGGTGGACGATCTTTGCTACCCGCTTCCATGATAGCATTATGAAGAGCATTCGATGATTGAGTTTGCAAATTGGTATTTGAATTTGACATTTTGATGTTGTGAATGGATATCGGATCTTAAGTAGGTAAAGTGATTGTTGTTGTGGATTTGAAATTAATTAACGTTTACGGGATTTTACAAATCTTTGATTTAAACAGAGAAAAGAATTGTATCTTTCGTGGGATTTTACAAAATCAAGAAGAAACCGTAAAAATAAAATTTGCTTGTTCGGTCCTCTGCTAGTTTGGTGCACTGGTTCGGTTCTTAATGAATTTACTAGTTCGGTCCTATCTAGTTCGGTCCGTGTAGATTTGCTCGATCCGTCCTTGAGCAAAGAGACTCGTTCGATTCTATCTAGTTCGGTTCTAAAGTAAGATGCTAGTTCAGTCCTCTAGATCGATTGGTTAGTTCGGTTCAACAAAGACACCTAGTTCGGTCCAAACATACACCGCTAGTTCGGTCCCTGAAGGATGAGACTCGATCGGTCCTCAAAGAAAAGCACTCGATCGGTCCTCAAAGAAAAACACTCGATCGGTCCTCAAAGTGAAATCACTCGATCGGTCCTCGAAGGAGTGAGCTCGTTCGATCCTTGAAGTAGTGAACTCGTTCGGTCCTTCAAGTAGTAAACTCGTTCGGTCCTAAAAAGAGAATTTTTTTTCTCGATTCTTTGCTTCTTTCCGTCCTTGCGTGTTGCACAGCAACCAAAAGAACCACAAATAGACGTTTTTGAAACCAAGTAACTACAAGCACTAAACCACGACGAAACCACACCGAAATACCCACAACGAAATCAAAAGAAAAAAAAAACCCACCCGTGGCGAGTGATACCAAATGTTATCCCAAAAGCTTAATCCATTTCACAACATAAGCTATACCAATAAGCAAAATAGTAGAAAAGAGATAAGAGAAAAGTTGAAAGATTTATTAGAGAGAAAACTAGAGATGGAAGATTACACACACACACAAGTGTAAAATATGGAAACCAACACCCTCTCCATGTGTGGAGAGGGTCCTTTTTATACCCTTGAGCCATAAGTGGCATGTGGGCTTTTCTACTTGGGTCGGGCTTGGCTAAACTTGGACTTTGAGCCCGTAACACGGACAATATTAGATTACAAACCAAGCCCGTTGAACCCGACTAGCCTATTACAATACAAGACCTAGTTTGACTTTCTTAGACCGATAACATTCTTGTTTGACTTAATATAATTAAGGCTAACAAGATCTTCAATTGGCGGATGAGGAAGGTGTTGATTGCTTACCAAATTCTACCATTTTTGAACAACTTACACTGATGAGGTATGAGAAAATTTTACAAAAGCTAATTTTCTATAAACCATTCTTTTCCCCATAATGGAAATTTTTAATTCATACTATTTTACAGTGTCTAAGTCCAAAGACTACTGCATGGAATGAGTTTAGTAGTACTATGGCATCTGCCATTATCTGTTTAGCTACAAACCAGAAATTCAACTTTTCAAAATTCATTTTTTAAAGTATGATTAGAAACTTAGATAATTTGTCTGGCAAATTTTTCATGTATCCAAGGTTTGTACAAGTATTTTTGGATCAACAACTTGATGGAATTCCAACTCATAAGAGAATTTATTAATCACCCTCTCACACTAAAAATATTTTTGGAAATATAAGAAGGGTAGGCAAAGGTTTTTTTGGTAGAGTAACACCTTTATTTCAAACAATGGTGGTACAAAACCAATCACTATTGGGTGAAGGTTCAACAATTCCAACTGATCCCCATCACATACCTACCATTATTTAACCATCAACTCAACCTCAAAAGACACAACAACCTATGAAGCCTAAAAGAAAGGAGATTCAGGTACCTCAGCCTAGTGATCCTACTGAAAATGTTACAGATGAGGCTGTCCATAAGGAGTTGGGTGACAGTTTGGTGATGGCTGCCACTACTACTTCTAGCTTAGAAGCAGAGCAGGACAGTGGTAACATAAATAAGACCTAATCCAAGGCAACTCCTAATGAATCTAGTTCCCAAGGAACTAATTCAGGTGGTGGTCCCAGGTGCCAAGAAACCATAGGGGATAGTACTACTCAAACTAGGTTTGAGAGTGTATCTAAACATTCTAATGAATTACTGCTCGCAAAAGGTAACACACTTTGAAGTGATGAGGATAGTCTTAAACTTAATGAATTGATGGCACTATGTACCACTTTATAGAACAGGGTCCTCGATTTATAGAAGACAAAGACCACTCAACAGAATGAGATTGCTACTTTGAAAATGAGGGTCAAAAAGCTTGAAAAGAAAATTAGGCCAAGAACTTATAGGCTAAAGAGATTACACAAAGTTGGTTTGACTGCTAGGGTAGAATCCTCTGGTTATGAAGAAAGTTTGGGTGAAGATGCATCTAAATAGGGGAGGATTGATGCTATTGATGCAGATGAATAAATTACCCTGGTTAATGATTAAGTTAATGTTGCTAAAGAAGTAGTTGAAGTTATTAACACTGCTAAGCTAATTATTGATGCTGCTCAAGTTAGTTCTGCTGGTGATATAGTTAGTACTGCTAGTGCTGCAACAACTGTTAGTGCTGCTACAATAACTACCGCTACAACTGTTGATGATATTACTTTGGCTCAAGCACTTGCATAAATGAAAAGTACAAAACCCAAGATGAAAGGGGTTGTTATACAAGAGCTGGGTGAATCTACAACAACAATATCTTCACAACAATCACAAGACAAAGGTAAAGAAATATTGATAGAACCTGTAAAGTCTATGAAAAAGAAAGATCAAATTAGGCTTGATGAAGAAACTGCTTTAAATTTACAAGGTGCATTTGATGAAGAAGAAAGACTTGTAAAAGAGAGCTGAAAAAGTAGAAGAAGCCAATATTGCCTTGATTGAAACATGAGATGATATACAGGCAAAGATTGATGTTGATCATCAATTGGCTGAAAGAATGCAAGCATAAGAACAAGAAGAATTGACTATTGAAGAAAAGGCTACATTATTTTAACAACTCTTAGAGAAAAGAAGAAAGCATTTTACAGCTAAAAGAGCAGAAGAGAAAAGAAACAAACCACCAACAAAAGCTCAACAGAAAAAGATAATGTGTACTTACCTAAAGAACATGGAAGGATACAAGCTCAAAGATTTGAAATTAAAAGAGTTTGACTCTATCCAAGAAATGTTTGACAGAGCATTCAAAAGGGTAAATACATTTGAAGACTTTAGAACAGAGTTGGTGGAGCGCAAAGAAAAGAGAGCAGGAACAGAGCTGGTACAAGATATTACAAAGAAGCAAAAGGTGGAAGATGACAAAGAAACAGCAGAGCTTAAATAGTTAATGGAAATAATTCCAGATGAAGAAAAAGTAGCAATTGATGCTATACCTTTGGCTGTTAAGTCTCCAAGTATTATTGGCTAGAAGATTCATAAAGAAGGAAGAAAAAGCTATTATCAAATAATGAGAGCTGATGGAAAGTCTCAAATGTACATGATCTTTAGTCATATGCTTAAAAGTTTTGACAGGGAAGTTTTAGAAATTTGTACAAGTTGGTAAAAGCTAAATATGAGTCAACAAGACCAATAGAAGACTTAGATTTGATGTTATGAGGTGATTTGAAAACAATGTTTGAACCACATATAGAAGATAAAGTATAGAGGTAGCAACAAGGATACAAAGTGTTGAGTTAGAAGCTGTATGACTCCTGTGGAGTACATTCCTTGAGATTGCAATATGTGCAGATTCATATGTTGGTAGAGAAGAAGTATCCCCTTGCACTACTTACACTCTCAATGATGTTGGAAAAGAATCTTATGATTGATTATGAAAGTGAAATGGCTTATCAGCTTCTTAAATTCATCATGAAACAGCTTAAGAAGTAAAGAAGTGTTTAGAAGCATCCTCCTGGTGTTGATGAAGCTTTAAATAAAGAAACTTAATGATTTTGAAGAAGAATATCAAGTTTAGGGGAGGATTGTTGGGATTAAAAGTCTTCTTGATGTTGTTTGAATTACTGCTGCTCATGTTTGTGTTAATGCTGCTCAGCTGGATTTAGTGGTGCTCATGAACTTCAAAGAAAACAAGCTAAGTGTTTACTACTGCTAGTATACAGTTACTACTGCTAGTGAATATTAGTACTGCTAGTGAAAATATGCTAAGTGTTTACTACTGCTAGTACAAAGTTACTACTGCTAGTATACAGTTAGTACTACTCAAGGTTAAGACTGCTCAGAGATAAGTTAATGCTGCTGAGGGGAATAAGTTAGTACTGTTTGATTAGTTAGTACTGTGTATATGATATGTATTAAGTTATTTGTTTATAGAAAAGATTATGGATACTTAGAAAGTATTGTAAGTTGTCTAGGGCTCCTTGGTGTATAAAAGAAGGTCCTAAGGCATAGAGTTTGATATACAAAAATCAATATCAAGTCTTAGACGTATAATTCATAGCTTCAAGGTCTTTGTAACCCTAATACTTTAAGAGTATTCATATTATTATCATTAATAATATTGGAGCTTATTTGTTGAATTGTATGTTCATTGAATTACTGTTTTATTGATAATTCTTTTTAATATTAAAGATTAGATTCTGCATAATCTTTAATACATTCAAACACATTTTCTACTATAGTTGTGTTAGATTTATCTAATATAACTAAACTTTATACAAGCTTAAGGAATTCAATCTATTAAAGTGGGATCAACAAGGGCTTTCATATTCCTTTTTATTAGCATCGTTCTTCTTTTCATACTCATCCATCAGTTGTTCAAAAGTTATATCACCCTTAGTGGTTAGCCTAGATGACTTCACTTCCTCCTCAACATTGTGTTCTTGTACCTGCATAAACTTATTTGTTAAAAAGATAAATTTGTAATAATGGGAAAGATTGCTATTCGCTGCCCCTAAGAAGACTGGGTGTGATTATACAGTCCCCTTAAAAGTCTAAGACTTTTAGGACTCTTTTCATTTGTGAGTTTGTAAGATGGGGAAGGATCACATTCGTTGCCCCTAAGAAGACTAGGTGTGATTATCCAGTCCCCTCAAAAGTTTAAAACTTTTGGGACCCTTTTAATTGGTCAAGGGACCCCTGAGTCTGAGCGAGGTTCAGTTCATACAAGGTTCTGACTTTCAAGCACTAGATGTGTTTATCCTGGCAAAGTCTAAAGTTTTTTGGGTCAACATCAAGCGGTATAAACCTACTGTATCACTCCTGAGTGCAGACTCAGAGTGTACATAAAATTTAGAAAAGTAAGTGCTGAATCTGACTCGCTATTAGGTCAGGGGTGGCCCTTAACTTCACCACTCTCTCCTAGAGAAGTTTGAGAGTGGTTGCTTGCAGTGCCCCTTTAATTTTAAATATTGTTACCTTTTCGGCTTCAGCGGTCTTAGGCTGGTTCCTTGCTCCTCTGTCAACTCGGATGCGTCTAGACTCTGAGTGGTGTTAGTGGTGACCACTAGTTCCTCAACAGGTTGAGTAACAGCAGTTTGTTTTGGTTGAAGACGAGATTCTCTTCGTCCTTAATTTTTTATCAGTTGGTGCTTTGAGCTGAGTAACAAGCTACACATTGGTCCCAAACAAGGACTTATCAGCGGCATCATCAGCATTCACTTCCTCAGAGGGAAGGATCAAAGATTGATTAGGCTCATTTAAAAGTTTAGCTACTTTTAACATGTGATAAGTCAAAGCAACTTCAGATGCTAAGGGTGTGACAACCCGAGAATTTCCGTTCAATAAAGTAGTCGTTTCCGTGTAGAAATTTGAATTTTTAAATGTTTCGTTTAGCTTTACCATTTAACCGGGAAGTTGTTTCGTTATTATCTGAAAATCGTCACAGAGAGCGAACCGGGACACCAAACGTTATAGTATATTGGTAATAGCCACGTTTTTATGTTTTAAGGCAATGTTTAAAATTTCATAATTTTCCATGATACCGTTACTCGATTCGTTATTTACGTGATACATGTTTAAATTATGCATATGCATGTGCATGCAAAGTCTTGGAAATTAATTCACAAAAGAGCACTAGTGATCCTAGAATATTGGAAACTATTTTGGTCCCCCCTTTTTGCCTTATACAAACCGGACACACACCCTTGCTAGCATGGGATCCATTTTTGAATTTTGCTACAAGTTAAACAAGTCAAACCAACCTCCTACAAAATGGCTTGCACCATGTCCTTGCTAAGCTCTCATTCATGGATCATTTTGGTCCCCCCATGCACCTTGTACCCGGCCGAACTTGACTAGACACCAAGTCTAGGTGCATCCCACCCTTTTGCCAATATATACCACCTAAAGTCTCATTAATTCTCATTCTCTTAAACTATTTCTCTCACTAGAACTTTCACACACATTGTTCACTCTTTTCTCTTCTTCTTGAGTTCGGACGACCACCAACATACACCCAAATCCATTCGTTTTTAATTCTTGAGCAACCATTTGAAGTTATATTGTTCGAGTTGATTGTTAGTTCATCCGGGTATTTTGTAAAACAACGTTTGGGTTGTTCTTAGTTTCTATCCACCTTTCGTCGTGTTTCTTTGTAAGTCATCTTTACTTTTTCATAAATAAGTTGTACTTTTGCATTCGTATGATCATTCCGAACAAGGTGTACAAAGCGGATCATTGTGAAAATCATTATCTAGTTTTCTATAAAACTACAAGTCTCAAAGTTTAATATTTTGTTTATAAATGGAAGAAAATAAAAAGTAGTTGTACTTTTGCATTTAAAAGTTCGTTGTGACTATTTTGATATATATATATTGTTATCACTACGGCTATATCGTTTATTTAAGATTTATCGTATATTAAGTTTAAATATTGTTGGCGAAGAGATTAAGTTAGATGTTGGATTTGTTGTAAGCGTAAATTGAATGTCGAAAAGGTTTAGGTTTAAGAACGGATTTGTTGCGATATTTGAGGTGTTGTCGAAAATAGATCGGATATACTTTCGAGTCAATAAAAGATGTACTTTGTAAAACGGATATTTTCACGAGTCGAGGTTGATAAAAATGGAAAGTCGATATTTTTAGAAAGGTCATGCCGAAATTTCGTAAACTTTATAAAAGCGTCGAAAATATACTTTTATTATCAAACTTATGATAAAATGTAGAAAAACGTAAGTGTCGAGTTTAGGTCAACATTTTTAGTTATTGAGTCAACGTTGATGTGTCGGGACACTAAAAGACGAAATACACTAAAAGACGAAATACACTAAAAGACGAAATACACTAAAAGACGAAATACACTAAAAGATGAAATACACTAAAAGACGAAATACACTAAAAGACAAAATACACTAAAAGACGAAATACACTAAAAGATGAAATACACTAAAAGACGAAATGTACTAAAAGACGAAATGTACTAAAAGACAAAATACACTAAAAGACGAAATATTTTCTAAGATGTTTTGAAGTGTCGAGACTTGTCAAAACTTATAACTTTCAAAAGTACGTTTTAAAAAGGGATACGCCGTGTCTACTCGTGCTCGGATGATCAGTTCTTGCGTTAAGCGTTATTCGTTGTACATCATTCTTAAACGACGACTATATGATAGGTTGTCGCTAGAACCGTGAGATTCATTTTCACTTGATTGATTCCTTTTGATCCACTACCCGTATAAGGTGAGTTCATAGCCCCACTCTTTTACTCGTTTTGAATAAATGTTTTATTACTTGGGGTGAGAAACATTGCTTGCGTTTAAAACTGGACACAAGTACTTTGCGTGAGATTTTCCCAATTTACGTGTTGCCTAAGTAGCGTTTAGACCACTACTGCCCCACTTATCATGAACCGTCAATCTCTTGACTGGAGGACCGGTCGAGGGAGCGCAAGTGTTATAAATAGATCTGTTGGGACTAATTATCCCTATCCGAGTGAGTAGCGCTCACTACCTACGGGGCTCCCGATAAATGGATATATAACATGTCTAAACTTAAGAAGGTAGTCTTGGTCAGTTACCTCGGGGGCTTGTTTCAACCTAGCAATATACTATGCTATAAACGTAATTAGCTTCGGTGTCATGAGCTTAGCGCAACGTAAATATTTTTATGTAAAGTTGTATCTGTTATAACTGTCGCATACGTGTTGATATCTTGTGGTCCACTATAATAACGTTTGAACTAAACCTATGTATTCACTCAACTTTATGTTGATCGTTTTAAGCATGTTTTTCTCAGGTGCTTAGCATGGATGCGGTTGATTGACTTATGTGAAGTTTATTTGCCTGTACCAGTTTACCAAAGATTTATCTATGTCTTTAAATACCATTGTTGAACTTATTTAAGCTTCCGCATTTTAACTTTGAATCTTTTAAATTTAATCGATGTAAAACTTATTATTATTATTTTAAAACTTTGCAACGGTGTTTATTTTTCAAAACGTACCCTTAGAGGTCGTTCTTTATGCTTTGTACTTGAGATACTCAATAAAGTCACGCCTCCGGACACGTATACCGTCCAGGCCCCGTCTGGGGGTGTGACAAAGGGTTTCTTAAAAGAAGCAGCTGAAATGGTGTAGAGTTTTAAAAGAGTGAGATCATTGTTGGTGTAGTTATATTCCAGGAAGTTTTCAATCATCAAGGACAAGTATCTGGTATAGCAAACATTAGATTCTATGCCCTTCTTCCCATCCTAAAGCTTAAAGACAAGGTCATAGAAAATGATGTTCCCAATATCAACCTCTAGACCCTAAATCAAACAGTATGCTATTGTCTAGTGATTGATATTCAGTTGGTCGTGAGACCCCTGCATACCTCCCGGACACTTGACAATATATTGCATAAGAATCTTTCGAATCGGTGAAAAATATTTCATTTTCATCGAAGATGATTTGACAAGAGTTGTGGATGAAAGAGATGGTTTATCCTCTTCAACTAATCTAAGAGTTTCTAAACCAGCCCTCACAGTTTCCTTTTTGGCGGCTAAAACATAATTCTCACTATAGTTTAACCCAATGACATAGATAAATTCATCAAGGGTAAAAGATACAAGTTTATCAAAGTTGGGAGTGAGAAGGTGATTGAGTTCCTTACACCATCTACCTCTGCAGTGTACCAAAATTCCCTAAGGTGTTCGACATAATAAGCAGATGGTTGAATGGTTAAAGCAGTAAAGATGCAACTATTTGATAAAACTTGAGCATTGGTTGGTATAATTCATTTGAGTGCTCCAACAGTGCCACAACATTATTGTAATTTATAATACTAACATCACACTCAAAATTAACTTTTGAAGAATGATTGAGTTATTATTGTTGTTGTTGTAATGAAGATGATTCAGAAGCCATTGTTGTTTAAAGGAAAAGGTTTTGCTTCGTTTGATGAAACTAGTTGTGGGAGATGATGAAAATAGTGTTTTAGGGTTTTAATTTTAAAAAGTGAACTATGTGTGAAAAGTGTGAATAGTTTATACCACAAAATATTTTATATTTTTGAAAATAAAAATCATTTGAGTTCCGCATTAAATGCGTAGTGGTAAAACTGTCACAAAACATGGGCCCATTTGCCTTTCGTGCATTGTAATTTCACATTTTTCGAGAAAGTTGGTAGCCCTTTTTTTAGTAATCTGAATTAAATATTGAGAATGTTTGTCTTTGAACTTGGTAGTTACATTTAATTTACCTTAAAACATTTAATATTTAAAGTAAGAGGATCATTTAAGTCTTTTTCTTATCATGGACATCTTTTTGAATATTGAGCATACCCAACTCAGCGACCAATCTAGTGAAGCTAGGCTCAGCTAGAGGTTTTGTAAAAATGTCAGCTAGTTGCACTTCAGTTGGTACAAAATAAAGCTCAATATCACCTTTTAAAATGTAGTCCCTGATGAAGTGCTACATGATGTCAATATGTTTTGCCCTAGAATGCAACACTGGGTTGTTTGAAATGGCAATGGCACTTGTATTATCATAAAATATGGACACCTTGTCATGTATAAAATCATAGTCAGCCAACTGACTCTTGATCCAGAGGACTTGAGCACAGCATCCAACAGCAGCGACATACGCAGCTTCAGCTGATGACATTGTCACAGAACTTTGCTTCTTTGCACTCCAACATACTAGCTTTCCACCAAGTACTTGACAACCTCCTAAGGTACTCTTTCTATCTAGGTTGCATCCAGTGTAGTCAAAGTTTGAGTAAGCTTTTAGGTCAAAGCCTGATCCTTTTGGATACCAGAGACCTAGAATTAAAGTTCCTTTGAAATACCTAAAAATTCTTTTTATAGCTACAAGTTAAGATTCCTTAGGGTTAGCTTGGTACCTAGCACAGAGACATGTGGAAAATTAGATATCAGGTCTGCTAGCTGTAAGATACATCAGTGACCCTATCATGACTCTAAACAAAATCTCATTAACAAAGACCCCTGATTCATCAGGGCCCAAATTGTTTGGGGGAAGCATAGGGCATTTTACTGAGGCACTATCAGCTATATCGTACTTTTAGAGTAAATGTTTAACATATTTTTTTTGACAAATAAAGATTCCTTTGAAATCTTGTTTAATTTGAAAACCTAAAAAATAAGTTAGTTCACCCATCATACTCATTTCATACTTTTTGGTCATTAACTTTGCAAATTGTTTACTAAGTGTAACACTGGTTGACCCAAAAATGATATCATCCACATATATCTGAACAAGTATGACATCACTCTTAGTTTTATAAGTAAAAAGAGTGTTGTCGATGGTACGTCTGATAAACTTGTGCTGAAGAAGAAATTTAGAGAGTGTTGCATACCATGCTCTGGGAGCTTGTTTTAGAACACAAAGAGCTTTATCTAGCTTTCATACATGGTTGGAAAATTCACTACTCTCGAACCCAGGTGGTTATTAAACATACACTTCCTCTAAGATCTTTCTATTCAGGAAAGCACTTTTCACATCCATTTGAAATACTACAAAACCCATGTAGACTGCATAGGCAAGAAATATCCTGTTAGCTTTAAGTCCTGCAACAAGTGTAAAAGTTTCATCATGATCAATCCCTTCCTACTGATTGTAACTCTGACCAACCAGTCTTTCCTTGTTCTTGATAATAACCCTATATTCATCCATCTTGTTCTTCCAGATCTATTTGGTCCTGATAATGGTTTTACCATGAGGCTTAGGAACTAAAGTCCAGAACTTGTTCCCTTCAAATTGATTCAACTATTCTTGCATTGCAATAACCCAATCTTCTTCTTTTAGAGTTTCAATAAGCTTCTTGGGTTTAATTTCAGAGAGAAAATTGACATACAGACATTCATGAGCTGATGTAGCTTCTGAGTCTCTGATCCTGCTTCTAGTTGTAACACCAGCCAGAGGTTCAGCTATGATATTAACCATCTCAATATGTTTCTATCTTGACCATCTGTCTTGAGGAACAAGGGGATTATTGATGATTTCAGTTAATGGAGATGTTATTATTGGTGAGGGTTCAGCTCCACTGATTCACTTATGATCAAGTTTTAAACTTCAACTAGTTCAAGGTTGTCAGCTGATTCAGAGTAATCAACTTCATTTTGAACAAGATGATTATTAGCAATTGGGAACCCAGTCTGTTCACTAGGAGAGCCAGAGTCCTAAATACAAGGTAAATCAGATGGAGTGAAATCATCAGAGAGAATGTTGTTTATGGAAAGAGGGTCATATGCAAGTACATATGGAAAGTACTCAACATTGCCTAAGCTATGAGTTACTTTGTTTCTAGGTTCAAGGAATTCATCATCAGGGAAGGATCTATTCTCATTGAAGTTGACTGCATTACCTTCTGTGCTTGATTGAGAGATTGCATCATCATCTTCACTGAATGTAACCTGATATGATTCTTCTATTTCTTGTCTCCTGATGTTGAAGACCCTGAAGGCTTTGGCCACTGGAGAGTAGCCAAGAAAGAAGCCATCATTAACTTTTTCATCTAACTTACCCAGGTGGTCCTTATGATTGTGAATGTGCACAAGACAGCCAAACACATGGAAATAGCTAATATTAGGAGATCTTCCTCTGAACACATCATAGGCTATCTTTCCATGTCTTTTTACTATGATAGATTTGTTTTGAGTGTAACAAGCAGTATTCACAGCCTCTCCCCAAAATTGTTTAGGAAGATTTGCACTATGTAACATAGTTCTTGCCGCTTCAATCAGGGTTCTATTTCTTCTTTCAGCTACACCATTTTGTTCAAGGGTACAAAGAGATGAGAAATTCTAAGAAATACCCTTTTCATCACATAATTCTTCCAGCTTGTGATTTATGAACTCTGTTTCATTATCACTTCTTAGCTCCTTTACCCTCACTTCATTGAGATTTTCCATCTTTCTGATAAAAGACATGATACAATCAGCTGCATCACTCTTTCTCTTTAGGAAAAATACCCAGTGTACCTTGAGTACTCATCTACTATGACTAGGGTATATTTATTATGGCTGATGGATTGAGGTTTGACAGGTCCAAACAAATCCATATGAAGGAGATATAAGCACTTGTTGATGGAAAATGATCTCTTGGTTTTGAATGATGCTCTATGGTGCATCCTAATGTGCTTCGTTGTGTATAGGTAAATTAATTATCAAGTTTTACATTTATATTTAGCCGAATTACCTGTTAACAAACACTAACAGGTAGTGTACCCGATCCGTTGTAGGTTAGTTGGTAAGTAGAGTGTCGATCACTAAAAGCGAGAGCATTAATTCCTAGTTCTATCAGTATTTTAGTTATCTACGTTAGCTCTAAGTTAATCCTAAGTTAATCCTAATTCTGACGTGAAGGGGGTTTTCAGCCTGAGAGACTGGCACGGGGTTTTGGAGTTTCTTAATGTAACAACCCGAGTTTTACGACGCGTATGACGATTGCGAACCCGACGTCATAATTATTATTTTATAAATTCGTGTGAGCGAACGTCGACGTTTAAATTTTTATCTGTCGTAAATAATTATTTTCGTATTTTATTACGAACGGAAATTGGAAAATTTTATCTTTTGAACGTTTCGCGAGTCGACGTTTGACCTCACGTTCGTTAATCGTTTTGGGTGATTTGATAAAAATTATCGTTTTGGCTATATCGCAAGTCGTGCTTAGAATTTATATCCGTTTAAGCATTCTAAGAATTTAAAATTTCTATATTATGTTCCCGAGAGTATGATTATTTTATTTTTGTGCTCCCCGATAAATTTCGTGTCTTAGCCGAATCCGTGTTAAAATAAAACATTTTCTTTTAAAACGCATCTTTTCTTATTAAATCAATATTGGGCTTACATATTTACTAGTTAACATGTGTAATGGACTCAAAAAGGGACCAAGCCCAAACACCCCTTTACATAACCGACCCAAACAATTCCCCTATTTGTATAACTCGACATCCCTGCTTCCACCAAAAATACACACACAGTAAATATTTTCTCTCCTCCCATCTTGTCTATACCATTCGAACAAACACCACCACCATGACCCACCATCATCTAAGATCATCTAGCACCATGAAACACTTCTACTATGATCCTATTATCATCTTCAACAAGAAAATCCAACATGCAATGAGTTTAATTGAAGATTAAGAATTAATTGATTTCATGGGTTTTGATTAAAATCAAGCTAAAATGGTTTAAAGATGAGTGTTTTATTTAAGATTTAATTTATCAAAAGTTTTGGGTTTATTGATTTGGTGTTGTGTTGGATTCGGCCAAGAAAAGGAAGCAAAAGAGGGATGCATAATTTTCTTTGATCTTGATTCTATAGCTAATTGTAAGTATTTTAAAGTCCATGTTATAATTATTTTTCGTGTAGAATTGATTTTAATTCGTGCATGTGATGAAATCTGAGGGATCTCGCGATAGACTAGATTAGAAATAATATTGGATGATTTGAATTATTAAGATGTTGCTTATAAGCTATTCTTGATATGTTGTGAAGTGATTTTTGGGTCGAAAATAGTTTTCGACGCGTTTTGTAAGTGTAAAAAATGAGCAAAAAGTTTGGCTTAGGTTTCGAGGTTCGAGATTTCATAAAAACTGAATTTTGATGTTGAAATATGATAGAGTTTGTCTTAATGTATGTTTCGGTAATTCGAACGTCTCGTAACACCTTATAACGAAGAAGTTACGGCAAAAACAAGATTTGAAAACTCATAAAAGTTCCAAACAACTATTAGAATTTTATTAGTTGCTGTCAGAATTTTAATAGCCGTTTTGAGCACTTTCGAGCCCGTTTCGGCCTTCGGAGAAACACGAAAGTTGTCCGGAATGACATTTTGCATAAAAACTCTTTTTGGTCAAAGTCACAAAAATATGATATATCGGGTCAAAACCGATGGTCAAACTGCTGTGTTTTTAATGAAAATACAAGTTACAACAGAAATGAAAAAGGGTATTTTGGTTATTTTCTGTCGAGTTTCGGGTCTCGGCTAAAACTAAAAAGTTGTTCGGAATATCATTCTACATAAAATCTCTTTTGAGTCCGAAGCATGAAAATGCGATTTAACGGGTCAAAGTCAACACCAGATTCTTGTAAGGGCAAAAAAGGTCATTTTCTGTTCCGTTTCGGCTTTTCGTCAAAACTGAAAACTTGTCCGGAATAATGATTCACTTTTACCATGTAAATTTCATAATTTATCGAGTTAAAACAAACAAATTACATAAAGTGTCGATAAAAATAATAAATACATACTATATATGTTATATTATTTATATAAAAAGTCAACCTAAGAGTCAACTTGTATTTTAATCGACGTTAACACATCGTATGGATTAAGTTGAACGGTGAACTGTCATGATTAAATCTTTTGAGATCGATAAATATTTTGAGACCATCGGTCGATATAAACGTAAGGACTAAAAATAGTAATTTTTGCTAAGTGTCGAAACATAACTTTTAAAAGAGTAATAAATAACCAAGTTATTTACTTTGAAGATTTATTAAGTATAAAATTAAACGATGAGAATATGAATTGGATAACGAGATTTACTAAAAATGGTAACTTTCCGAATATAGTAACTTTCCAAAAATAGAAAGTTTCATAAAATAGAAAGTTTTCGATTAAGCTATGTGAGAGATCAATAAAAGAATGATCGTAACCTAATATTATGGGGTTTTAGGATCTAATAT